>CACSLK010009714.1:3572328-3583012 GCA_902706635.1 Striga hermonthica
TATCTTCATAACCAAACCTGACCGGAGCTTGTATATTGGTACGCCTCACTCTATCCCGAGCTAACTTGTAGCTCTTTGGCACATCAGTTGGGCTAGAAACATCATGATCAACATCATCAGGTGCAGAACTCGAACTCTCTCCCTTATCAAGAACTGCTGGAACATGTTCCAACTCCACCTGTACCTTATCTGCATCTGATCCCAACATAGACTGTTCATCAAACACTGCATCTCTACTAATCACCGTCTTCTTCTCAACTGGATCCCAAAACTTGCATCCCTTCACACCTTTCTTATAGCCCAAAAAAGTGCACTTCTTTGATTTAGCATCAAGTTTTGACCTCTCATCAGCAGGAATATGAACATAAGCAGGAAAAAAAAATCGTCAAATGATCAAAACTAACATCATTACCTGTCCATACTTCTTCTGCAACTTTGCCATCCTGAGATGCACGTGGTGATCTGTTAATTAAATAACAAGCCATACTTACAGCTCAGCCCAGAAACTCTTTGACAAACTCGCATTCAGTCTTAAACTCCTCGCCCTCTCAGCCAGTGTCCGACTCATCCTCTCAGAAACACCATTCTGCTGTGGTGTTTTACGCACTATAAAATGCCTTTGAATCCCATGCTCCTCACAAAACTTCTGGAACTGTGAATCGGTGTACTCTGTACCATTATCAGACTTTAAGTACTTGATTTTCCTACCAGTCTGGTTCTCCACCTCAGCCTTCCATATCTTGAATTTAGCAAAAACTTCAGATTTATGCTTCATGAAATACACCCAAACTTTCTTTGAATAAAGGTCACATAGTACACAGAACCACCAATCGATGTTACTCTAGTAGGACCCCACACATTTGAATGTACATAATCCAGAATTCCTTTTGTCTTCTTCTTCCCAGTCTTGAAACTGACTTTTGTCTGCTTTCCCAGAACACAAAACTTGCAAAAATTGAGTTTGCAAATTTTAACACCATGCAGAAGCCCCCTCTTACGCAGTTCAGTCATGTTATGTTCACTAAGATGTCCAAGACGCATGTGCCACAATTTCGTGCTATCTTCGCACGACTCCACCGAATGGACTCCACCTACAACTGTACTTCCCAAAAGTTTGTAAATGTTCCCTGCAGTGATCCTCCCCTTCATCACAGTCAAAGCACCCTTCACAATCTTAATGGTTTCCCTATCCTCATCAGCCTTGGGAATGAAACCATTTCTATGCAAAGTACCCAAAGAAATCAAATTCTTCTTCAACTCAGGGATATGTCTCACATCATATAATGTCCTAACAGTTCCATCATACATCCTGATTTTGACATCTCAAATACCGACAATACCGCAACATCTATCATCACCAAGAAAAACAGAACCCGAGTTGCCTAGTTTATAAGAAGCAAACCACTCTTTGTTAGGCGTTACATGATATGAACATCCAGAATCGAGAATCCAAGCATCATCATACTGCGTAGTCGAAATAGATAACATATCTCCATCACTGCAATCAGATTCCTCATTTTGTACCACATTCGCAGACTTGGATGACATATCAGCAGTCTGTTTCTTCAACTTTGGGCAATCCCGTTTGAAGTGCCCTTATTCCTTGCACTTATAACACGTCACAGTTTTTCTCCCTTTCGATTTGTCTCGCGACTTGGATCTGAAATTCCAATTTCCTGAATTATCCCGCACCTGTTTTCTTCCACGATCCTGGTTACCCTTCACATATAAACTGTCACTTGTAGAAGATGACTCTCCAGATTTCTGTTTCCGCTGGTTGTGAGCCAACAGCGCTGAAGTAATCTCCTCAGTCTTGATCGTTTCTTTCCCATATGTAAGGGTAGTCACCATATGTTCGTAAGAAGGAGGTAACGAACACAGTAAAATCATCGCATTGTCTTCATCTTCAATCTTGACTTCGAGTGAAGCCAAATCCGTGACAACCTGATTTAAGATATTCACATGTTGCCCTAAATCGGTCCCCTCCTACATCTTCAGCCCGTATAACCTCTGCTTCAGATACAATTTTGTCGTTAGGATTTTCGACATAAACTGCGATTCCAGTTTCTTCCAGATCTCATCCGCCGATTTGAAATGCATAACGTGATATATAACTTTATCTGCAAGGCACAACCGAATCGTCCCGGTCGCCCGTTCCTGCAGATCTTGCCAATCATCGTCTTTCATCCCCTTTGGCTTTTCTGCGCGCAGCCCTTTCTGAATTCCTTGATGCGCCTATAAATCTTTTACTCTCATCTTCCATAATCTGAAATTTCCATGACCATAAAATTTCGATCCTCTCGTCATCTCCGTCACCCAATCAACCAGGTTCTGGTACCACTTGTTGAGTGAAGATGACAATATGACATACGAATTAAAAAAACGAGAAAAGTAAACAACACAAGATTTTCATGGTTCGGCAATGTGCCTACGTCCACGGCGGCTGAGGGATCTTTATTATTCTCAATAGTCTCAAATACATCAATACACCATGTATTTATACTATAACCCTACAAGGTATTAATTTACTTAAATACCTCGTACCGTACCGCGGGGGCTCTACCCCCGCACCCTCGGCCCAACTAATCGACCCAGCCCAATAAGGGCTGATGCCTGCTCGCTCTACTCCACTCACTTCACTTGGTCGCTTCGCTCCCCTCGCTACGTTCGCTCTGTTACGCTCGCAGGCATCAGCATGCCTCCTTCCTTTGTCAATATATGAGCCATATCAACATGGTGGTACCCCTTGAGAAGCGTCCATCATGCTCTATAACTCGCACCCAGCTGTAGAGTCGACGAGCTGGTCAATACGTGGTAAGAGGTAGTGGTCTTTAGGGCAGGGTTTGTTGAGGTCCCTGAAATCTATGCACATCCTCCACTTTCCTTCTCCCTTTCTTACCATGAACGAATTGTACAACTACTCCGGGAACTGAATGGGTCGCACATGCCTCGCCTTTAACAACTTTTCCACCTCTGCTTCAATAACCACATCGAGCTCGGCACCATAGTTCATCTTCTTTTGTTTCACCGGCCTCATAGTTGGATCGATGTTCAACCTGTGCTCTACTACCCCGGGATCAATTCTTGTGAGGTCGTTGGCCGAAAAGGTGAAGACATCCACAAATTCCTTCAGTAGTGCAATCAACGCGCCTTGTATGTTAACCGCCAAATGTCGACCTACCTTTGTTATCTTCTCCAAATTTCCCTATATCAATTCAACTTCCATTAGTTCATCTTGGGAGCTAATCCCCTGCTCTTGCTTCTTCTCCCGGTGGGAGCACTCAGGCAGGTCGTCCTTCTTCCTCTTATGTTGTGCCTCGTCCGTCTTCATTGTGACTTCATAAAACAGCTGAGATTGCAACTGGTCTCCAGTCACTTCTCCAACCTCATCCCCTACAGGGAACTTGATCTTCATACAGTAGGTGGAAATGGCTACCTGAAATGTTCAAGCCACGCTGCCCCAGTATGATGTTGTAGGCAGATCTAGCATCCACGACCAGGAAGAGCGCCATTTTCATCTTCCTCAAAGGTGACCTCCCCAATGCCACTGTCAAGCTGACTTCACCCACGGGGCGAAACTCACTGCCATTGAAGCCAAAAAGAGCAGTGTGGACTGGCTCGACCTTCACGTCTAACTCCATCTATTGTAAGCGCTTCAGAAAAATGATGTCCGCCGAGCTCCTCGTGTCTATGAGCACCCTTTGCACATCGTAACTGGCCACCTCAGCAGTAATGACCAAAGCATTATTATGTGTGACCACAAGCCCCTGCACATCGTTAGCTCTAAATTTCAGAGTGGTCGAGCTCCTCTGCACCTGCACCTCAGCCACTTCATTAGCAACACCCTTTCCCCGGTAGGTCCTCTTCCTCTCCCTATGCGAATCTCCATTTGTAGGACCTCCCGCGATCATGTGTATTATGCCCTTATTAACCGGTCTATTAGGTTTCTCCTCAGTCCTCCTCCGCTTGTCACCCGATTCACACCCCTCCCGACGATCTTCTGGGCGTTCTCTATCCTTGATCACGAACTCCTTTAAGTGACCAACCCTAATGAGCCGCTCAACTTCATTCTTCAATTCTCGGTAGAAATTGGTAAAGTGGCCATAATCGAGGTGGTACCGACAATATCTGTCCTATGATGCCAAAAATTTCCGCGGCGGGGACAGAGGCTTCAGCTTTGCGAGTAGCTTGTCCTCTCCCTGTTTTTCCATCATCTCTAGAATCTCCTGTTGTGGTGCATTAAGTATTTTGTAGTGCTCAGACCTCGGACCTCTGAACCGGTCCTCGACCCTAGCCTCCTTAGAGGCAGCTCGTCGATCACCCTGTCGAGGCCTCTCCTCTACCTGCTTAGCCTTTTTCTTGTCATTACGGATGAAGTATGCCTCTGATTCTTCCATATTCACCTACTTGCTTCACCTCTCCAGTAGCTCATCGAAATACCTCGCTGGCTTTTTTGCCAACGAATCCCTACATTTTCCAGGCCTCAAACCCCACGTAAGGCCTCCACAAGGTTTCCCCCTCCTTCTGTTGCATATTGAGTAGTGAGAGATACGTCTTCCCATGCTTCCTGGCGCTCGCGAATTGATTTAGAAATAGCGAGCTAAACTTCTCAAAGATATCGATAGATCCTGCTGGCAGCTGGTGGAACCAATCCTGCGCCGACGCCTTCAACGTCGTCAAGAAGGCTCGGCAACTCACAGCATCACTACACCTGTGCAACACGGCTATGATGTCAAACGATCTCAAATGCCTAGCTGGGTCTGGCGATCCATCATAGGACAAGCTCAATTCTCTGAAATTGCTAGGCAAATCCCCTCCTAAAACATCCTCTGGGAAAGGGTGTCCTCGGGAAACTATAGGTCTCTTACCCTGAACCCGAGCTTGGAGTTCCCGCTTCTTAGCTACCAACCTCTCCAAAGTTAATCCATCCGGCTATGTCATCGCCATCGGGTGAGAGGTCACCGACCTGGCATCATCCTCATCGCCCCCTCCAAACGCTGGTGTTGTTGCTGATGCGAGGGGACCTGTTGTTGAGGTGCGGGTGGCTGCCGCGGCGGAGGTTGTCGAAATGATTCATTAGGAGCTCCCTTATCCACCTCTTGAGCTCGGCCTATTGTTTCAGCAATGATCCTATCCAACTCCGACCTGGTTATCTGAATAACCGAGTCCCCCAATGGCGCTGAAGAAATGTTGTCCCCCGGAGGGTTCCTCCTGCCACGACCACCGACCCGCTACCAAGGGCACCATTCTGGCCACCAACACCCCGGCTTCCAAAACACCTTGATTCACAACCCCATCGACCGTGGTGCCAACCTCCTTCCCTTTGTATGCCAAACCACCCGATCCTCCTGGGTTCGCCGCGTGCCCCTCAGCTTCTACTGGTGGCGTCGGGGTCGCGCTTGGGGACAGAAGCATCTCTTTGGGAGTGACAGATGATGGTGACCATCCTAGTGGGGGACCTATCCCGAAGGAACTCCGAGCCCACTCCGCATCCATCTCTTTTGTTAGGTTCTTCTTCAAGTTATCTCCTGCCACGACTCCTATCGTTCTTCTTTTTTAGTGAGAAGAAACAACCTTTGATAATCCGGTAGAAGACTGAGTTGCCCACAGACGACGCCAATTTGTTATACCACAAATAGTTGAACTGTTGAACCGCTCCTCTCCGAACCGAGTAGCGTCTCCTTGATCGTCGATACCTGCAAAACACGCCTGGGGTGGTCCCGACGCGAACACTCCGACGCTCAAGTCAGTGGTGGTCCAAAGAGAAAACGGCAGAGTAACGAGAGAATTTGTATGTATGTATGTGTCGTGTAAAATGAATGAACCTGCTCCTTTTATAGGAGAAGCTGAAGACTCCTCATGAGACAAGAAGTCTTTCCCGTGTTTATCTCTAAATTGGATCATATTTATTAAGTCTTTAAAGTCCTCATTGCTATCAACTACTTTGTGACTTTGTCACAAAGCCACTTTCCGGCCCCCTCTTCGGTGGAACCCTCTGGTCTAGCTGCCTAAGTGCCGAGGTGGTCCCCTTGGTGGTACCCTTAGTAGTACCCTTGGTGGTACCCTTAGTGTTCCACCTAACTCACATCAAGATAATCCTGCGCCTAGCACCCCTCTAGTCCAGAGGTACCACGAACAATGCCTACTTGGTTAGACTAAATACCAGGGTCACAACCGGTCCTTCATGAACCGCTATCGACGACCACATCGATTTCCATCTAGGTTGTGAACCATAAATTCTTGTTTCCCAAGTAACTGATAAAATGATATTCTATCCATCCGTGATGAATCATTTTATCTAAGTGCAAAACAAAAGAACATAGAATTTGATTAATCGAACATGATACTCATTCACCAAGGGCAAAAGTGTAATATCATCAAAAGCCTCGCTTTTAGTATATAACACCAACTTGTTCAACCACTTACTCAAATCTCCCCTTCGTGTACTCAGGTGATTGCAAAGGACGTTTTAACGTCCCACTTTGATTTTATAGAAATTCCGAATTTTCAAAAATCAATAAAACATTTTCGAACTCATTTTTAAAATCATGGGCATTACTCAACATTTACATAGATCAAGTCATGTTTGATCTCACGGGGATTCATTACCCGGTTTTTCATATGGTTTTCATTAACCGATAAGAAAGCATTTCACATGCTATTCAACAATCCCCATAGCATGTATAATTGATCATGATATTCAAGTAGCACATAAACGAGAATATCCAACATATGTTTCCAAAAAGAAACGAATCCAACATAGGTTTTTCAAAAATAATCGAAAACCCAACATTTTCAAATCCTAAGTTTTAAAACTAGTTCAACATGTATAAGAAACTAAAACATAAGGTTCATAAAGACCCACATGATTATTAAATCGAAAGCGGAAGCTAAAAGCATAAACACATAACCGACCCACTCGTCCCTTTCTCGTCATGCCCGCAACCTGCTTAACCTGGTGAAGAAAAGTAGGGATGAGCACAAATGGAACCCATGGTGCTCACCACTATGCACGTAAAGAACAATACATAATGTAAAGAAGGTATGATCGCAGCATGAACATAAATCAATCAATTTGTCACATCTCCAAATAACACACCAATCACATTACTCATGTGTACACACCTACCACTAGACTACTGTTGGTCTATTCGAAAGCACGCCATGTGTCTTAGTTCGTCACCCATACAGTACGACTACATGACGAAAGCACGGCATGTGACTTAGTTCGACACACATATCAAAGGCACGCCATGTGACTTAGTCAGATATGGCCCGCCCGGGACTTAGGGGGACTGCCTCGCAAGGCACCGTATTACATCGACGAGGACAACCGTACTGATGGTTGAAACGACTCACGCTGATAGACTACATGGTTCACATGAATACATTGATCATACAGACCTAACAAAACATAAACAATTTACGGCATTTCAATTAAAATAAAACCCACCTAGAAATCGAGGTAGAATATGACACTGAAATAGCAGGTAAGTAGGTCGAGGGCTCGACTCCTCAAACACCAACAATTAAGCGAGATAATACATCAATAATATATCTCACTACTCGAATTCAACATAAAACCCACACTTAATCAAAATTAAGGCTTAAGAGTTCTAATCGAATTTTTCGTAGACTTAGAACTCTCACATTTTAGAAAAATAGGACTCGTAGAACTAAATTAGAGTCTCGGGACTTAAAATTATTTTTTTCCAAATTTTTCTCATTTTAAAAATATTTTTAAAATTGAAATCGATATTAAAAACGGGCATCCGAAACACAAAAATAGCTAAAAACCGACTAGGTCGCGCTGAACAAAATTCTGTCGTGGGATTGGGCCTCACACTAACACTTTTGAGCCGAAATAAGGGTCTGGCCCAAGGAAAAAAAAAAAAGGTTGAAGGCATGCATGCTTCGGGGCGTGATCACGGGCCATCATGCGGGCCTGGGAAGAAGACATGAGCTGGGGAAATGAAAAAAAAAAAACAAAAAAAAAAGAGAATGGCTTCCTCAAGGTCTGGTTTCGAACCCAAGACCACGCACACAGAAATGAGTGTGTAACAACTGCACTACATTCTTGGATGCGAATTTTGATGAAATCACAGGATACTGAAATAAAAACAAAGGCCTGCGATAAAAAAAATAAAATCTTCCTGGAACCATTGAACAGAAGCTGGAAAAGTACAAAGGCTGCAAACGGACTGACAGAACCAATTTTGACCAAATTCACAAAATCCAACGGCAACTCAAGTTCGTAAGAATCATACATATTCGAAAGATGCATAATTATCAGAGTTCAAAATATTTTAAAAATGGGTTGTCGCTCGGGATACGAAACGACACTCGACGACTCGAAAACAAACAAATGTCATAACGACTTGGGCAAGGCTCCAAACAGTAATACGAGACTCCAAATTTAAAAGAATTAACCACATCAACATGGTTCGATGTTCTCAAAGCAATAGTGTAAGGCCCCGTTTATTTATGAATTATTTGGGATTATTTATTATTTCAATATTAACATTATTATCCCATTATTTGTCTAATTGTCTTAATTGTTTATTATTATTAATATTATTAATAAATGTCTAATTGTTTTAAATGCTTATTTAATATAAAATATATATTATTGTGTGTATTATATATATAATATCGTTATTTATTTATTTATTTGTTTTTATCGAATCGTGCGATCGGATCGAGCTTCGGATTAGCTAAGTATTGAACCGAGAGACCAAACCCAGCTAACCGTGAACCTGTGCCCTGCATCCTTGGCCCGACAGCCGTGTCCAACCCGGTTTCTCTCTCTCTCTCATGTGTGTTAGGATTTCCTGATTAGTAAGTTTTCCCAACCCTAACCTAGGTTTATATAAGTCGTGCCATCCCTTCTCTCTGCTCTCGGTAAAATGTAGCCCCTAAGTCTCTCATCTCTCGTTCGTTCATCAGAGAAAAGATACTTCTCTCGCTTTCTCTCACTTTGCTATCTCTCTCCCTCATTTTCTCTTGCTTTAAAAAAAAGAGAAAGATAGGAGGAAGAAGACGATCGCGACCATCATCCTGTTATTGTTAGTGTTATATACTGAAAGCATGGATTTGGATGATATTACACCTTTACCCTTTATGAATTAGAAACATGTTAGATTAAACAAGTTCTACGTTCTGTTGTTTTGCATTAGATAGTGTGGGTCGTCATCGGGCGAACCGAAGATCATACTATCAGTTACTCACGAAACAAGAATAAGTGGTTCACAACCCAGATGGACATGAACACCCCATCGTGAACGGTTGTAGTGTCAACTGTACAGTTTGTCTTGACTGATTAGTTGCACTAGTACATTTATATATTGAACAGGATCCCAGAGAGGACCAGTTCGTTTTATACTGATCGTCATAAACGAACTAGGGTGAGGCTTAGTGAACTGGGTGAGGCTTAGTGTAGTAAGATATTAAACAAGCATATATGTGTAGTACTTATTACTTTGATTCCCATGGGTGAGGCATAGTGAACTGGGCCAATAGACCCGCTGTCTTGGGTAATATTGCTGCATGTAGTATGTGCTGTTAGGATATTTACGGTCACCATTTGCGTTAGTTTGATGATATCCTTGGAGTGAGTCCGTGAAGGATTATTATGCTAAACTTTACAGGTGGATTAAATTCCAGTATAGTAATAATGTGATGAACGAGCGCTAGCTTCCGTGAAGTAATAATAAATTAAATAATTCCTTTTTGTCAGTAATCGAATTAATTAATGGACATTATATCTTAAACATGGGGAGATAAATCGAGTAATTATTATTGGTGTCTCAATTGTAAATTGGGCTAGGAAAAGGGAGTACAATAATATTATGTTGGTGGCCCATTTAATATTATTTAATTAATTAAAATAGGTGGTTTGGTCCACAAGTATTTTAATTAATTAAGGAGCCCTAATCCTAATTTCCTAAGGATCCCTACTGTAGCTCTATATATACATCATTAAGCTCATGGGAAAAGAAAAGAATTCCACATCTTGTGAAATCACGCCCCACGCCTTTCTTCTTTTTCTCAGTTTACATTCGAGCTTTATCTTCTTCTTGTTGTTCCACCGGTACAAGATTAAGAGGTGTTTGAGATATACAGTAGTAGATCTTTGGGTAAAGCGAGACGAAATATATTTTGTCGTACAGAACTAACTGGAGGTCCGATCAAGACATGCAACATACCCATACGACCGTCTCGACGAGAGCTTTCCAACGCTGCCGAGATCGCATCCGTCCGACCACACACACGTCCGCACGCGCCGTCGCAAGGTCCCAGGACTACAACTTGTCTTCATCCGTTTTGCACCCGTTTGATTCGGTTTTCGATCCGATCTTGTTCGTGCAATCCTAGGAAGCGATTTGCAGTCAAAAATTCATTGGTGTACTGTGTACGACCATCCAGAAGATCAGCCAGATCGCCATAAATTTTAAGCCGTAAGTTCTCTACGCAAACCTTTAGATCCACTGCGCATAGGTTTACGTTTTGCTATTGAATTCGTGATTTGTGCATAACGAGATCCTCATAGATCCCAACAAGTGGTTTCAGAGCACTTGGTTTAATTCGTTGTGTACAAGTTCGAATATTTACGGCTTTATTTGTCAAGATGTGTAATATCCCATTCAGTAATTAATAAAAGTAATTATTCTAAGTTTGAACTAAT
>CACSLK010009714.1:3597970-3616018 GCA_902706635.1 Striga hermonthica
AAATAGTTCATCTTTGATATCTATATATCTATATATATTTATATCTATATAATGGACCAATCCTTATTGCCATAATTGACATGATTTTGAGCGAAAAATTTTTTCGTCTATATTTGACATTTAATTAATATTTATTTATTTGCAAATCTATGCATGAAAACATAATTATTTTTTATACACTCAATGATTATTACTCATTAACTACAAAATGGCTTAAGATTGAAATTTTGATCGTAGATTCAATTGATATATTTTCAATAAGATCTTATTTTAATTTTATAGTAATTTATTGGCATAATTTCAAAAAATATTATAAAAATTAATTTTATTCAATATATTATCATCTATGGTTGTAGGTATTAATCTAATTAATTATATTTACTATTCAAAATTACTTTAAATATTTAATAAAATAATTAGAATAACTCAAACTTAATAAATAATCAGAATTCCTCTAACTCTAACTTATATTCATCTATGCCTCTCAAAGACTTGTGGTAGTGGAGAGATGTTGTAGTTTAAATTTTCTTAGTTTGATAGTCTTTGATTAGTCTATTTTTTTAGGTTCTAGGCTGCCTTGAGCGTGTCCTCCCATGTTTTCATTTCGCGTGTTGCCCGTTGTATTTGAGATGTACCCTTTCAGTTTTATAGTAATCTCTATTGTTTTGAAAAAAAAAAGAAAAAAAAAAATGTCTATCTTTTAGGAACACCCAATATAATAAGGCCAAACTGTTAGTGTAGAATCAATATTTTATATCATTAATTAATTATACAAGTACCCTAAGGTAAATAATGATTCAGGGACTCATCTTTATGAAGGTCAAGGTTTCCATTGTGTGTGGGTAAAAACATAAAAGAAAAGAGAAATCATGTATAATTATGTTCTAGTTGGGAGGTGGGGTTCAGTTAGTAATTATGTGTAATTATGTTCTTATAATTATGTTTTCAGCTGAAGAATTAGTATTAGTAAGAAAATTGAACACTTTGACATGTAACAAAGGAAACTATGGAAGAATCGGGTAATTATACATCCTTATTCACAAAACCAAAATAAAAATCATGATGAAATTCGAATTGAAATTAATCGTTAGTGTCCATCAGGTAACATAATCGGATTCATTCTATCGAATCTATCCATTTTATTTATTCCCCATGCTTTTATATAAGTTAGTTCTTAGTAATCGCTAGTTGCATTTTCTGCAATTGACACCTTAGCATTAACAGAAGTGCCATCAACAAGAGGACAGAGAAATATATCTGAGGCCTTTGTTAACATTCACGGCCGGTTTTGTTATATTTTGATTATAAAATTGAGGCTAACTTTCATATTTAGTCAATCTAGTTGTCAATCTGCTTTCATTTCGGGTAGACAAATTCTGAACAATGTGGTCATTGCTTCTGAGTGTATCCATTATCTCAATTGTAAAAAACAAGGGAAAAAGAATTTTATGGCCCTTAAACTTGATATGTCCAAAGCCTATGACAGAGTAGAGTGGGGTTTTCTAACTAGAGTCTGTAGGAAGATGGGGTTTGCTCCTGAATTCATTTCTTGGTTATTGGCTTGTCTGTCATCTGCATCTTTCACTTTTAATGTCAGTGGCTCAGTGCAAGGGTATGTCCAACCCTCTAGGGGTCTCAGACAAGGGGACCCATTGTCTCCCTCCTTGTTTCTCATCATTTCAGAAGCTTTCTCCAATCTTATCCAACGTGCTTGTGCTTCTGGGGAGTTTAAGGGGATTAGAATTAGTAGGTTTGCTCCTGTTATTTCTCATCTTTTTTTTGCAGATGATGTGCTGTTGTTCTGTGAGGCTGATAGTCATCATGCATCCTTGATTCTGGATTTTTTGCATTCTTATGGGTTGGGATCTGGTCAAATAGTCAACATGGATAAATCTTCTGTTTTTTCTCTAGGAACACAGCTACTGATATTAGAACTGCAATCTGTAACTCCTTAGCTGGTATCTCTTGTGTGAAAAGTTTCAAATATTTAGGGCTTCCATTTGGAATAGGAAGAAAAAAAGAGAGATTTTCAGATATGTGAGTGACTGTGTGAGAGAGAGAATTGGTAGCTGGAAAAACAATTTTCTGAGTGAGGGAGGCAGAGACATCCTCATTAAATCAGTGTTGGCTGCATTACCTACCTATGTGATGTCTTGTTTTAAAATCCCTACAAGTGTTATCAAAGACATTTGTAGGGATATTGCTAATTTTTGGTGGGGAGGGAACAACTGTGGGGGTCACAAACTTCATTGGGCATCCTGGGATAAAATGGCGAGGAGTAAGGATGAGGGTGGGTTAGGTTTTAGAGATTTGACTGATTTCAATTCAGCTTTATTAGTTAAAAAATTGTGGAGAATCATTTCTAAACCCAATTTGTTGGTTAGTAGGGTTATGAGGGGGAAATACTTTTGGAATCAGAAACTCAATGAGGTGAAACTCAGAGGCTCTGATTCTTGGATCTGGAGATGTTGGATGGGGGTGAGGGAATTTTTTTTATCTGGGGGCTATATATCAGGTTGGAGATGGTAGATCTATTTCAGTTTTGAATTCTCCTTGGATTCCAAACAGTTCTAATTTTAAACCTGGATGGAGTTTGAATGGGGAGAGGGGTAGAATTAAGCTTGTGAGTGAGTTGATCAAGCAAGATAAGGGGGAGTGGGACAAAGAATTAGTGAACCAAATGTTTAATCCCTTTGATACAGATCTTATCCTCAACATTCCTCTAAGCAACCAGGGGAGAAGAGACAAAGTCATATGGCACTGGGATCCTAAAGGTTTGTTCACTGTGAAGGGAGCTTATGACAGAATCAGAAGGCACAGGAAGCTGCAAATGCAAGGAGAGACTAGTGATAAGCACCAACAGGAAAAGAAAATGTGGAGGATTACTTGGGCTTTGCCTATTCAACCTAAGATCAAATTCTTTATTTGGAGGTGTTGGCATGGGTATTTAGTAGCCAAAATGCAGTTGGTGAGGAAAGGAATGGTTTTGGACTCAAAGTGTGATTTGTGTGGGGAGAAAGAGGAAAACATAGAGCATATGTTGCTATATTGCCAAAGGGCTGTTACCTGCTGGAAATTGAGTGGTTTGTGGTGGGAAGATCAAAAGGAAAAGAAGCTTAGTTTCAGGGATTGGTGGCTCAAGCTCAGTAATATCCAAAAGAAGAATGCTAGAACATATAGACTTAGCCTTGCTGCATTGGTGCTGTGGAATATCTGGACTAGCAGGAATGACTGGAGCTTTCAGCAGAAGTGGTATTCTGAGGTGCAAATTGCTGCAAGAGCTAGGGAAAAATGGAGTGAATATCAGCAGGCTCAAGAGGAGTACAGAGGCACAAAATCACTAAAGCAAAATTCAAGAACAACTCAGTCAGAGAACTTTTCCAAGGAGGTAGGACAGGTAAGGCTTTCTATTAGTGCCTCATTCTCTGAAGGGGGTGGACTTGATTTTGAGGGTGTTGCTGTGAAGAATGCGCAGGAATTGATGAAATGGTCTCACAACAGCTCCATTATCAAGAACCACAGAGTTGGTTTGCTGCAGGGAATCAGATCCATGTTGCAAAAGCTGAGTGCGCTTGGGGAACATCATGTAATCTGCTATATGTCTGATCTGCAGCTGGTGAGCTATCTCAGAAAGGAGAGGACCTGTGAGACTACAGTTAAAAAGAGTTGTGAAGACATTTGGAGGCTAAATGACAAAGGGATTAAGTGTGTGTTTGTTTTTGATCCGGGAGACTTTTGCAATAATAGCAAGGTTATTTCCCTTGCGATTAACGGACAGTGCTTAGACTGATCCGGTGTTACCGTAGCTTGGTATCAATTTATGTGTCTGGGCTCAGTGGAGCTCTCGATTGTAAGACGTTGCTTGAGTTTTTTATATATTTTGCTTTTTCTGGGAAAAAAAAAACTTTCATATTTAGTCCTGCTGGTTTAACATTTTACCATTTTTAGTCTCAAAATTTTATTTTCTTGCATTTTGATCCTGTAATTTAGTATTTTACTGTAATTTCAGTCATCCGGGACTGAAATTGCAATGAAATTTAAAATGATTAAGTTTCTAATAAAAAATTCATCCAAAAGGTGTTTTTATTAGCAACTTAAGTCCTATAATTTAGTATTTTGTTACATTTTCAGGTCCCAAAAGACTGAAATAGTATTGAATTTTAAAATCATAGGACCAAATAGCAAAAATGATCAATTTTTAGAACTAAAATCGCCAATGGATCAAACCAATAGGATTAAGTTGTAATTTTACCTAAAATTAATGTAAGATGAGTTACATGTTACATACATGGTTGTAAGATGAATTCCACAAGCTTCATCACAAAATTGAAACTTGCACGTGACATTCATGAGTCATATTGTTACAGCTGGAGGAATCGAAGTAGATCTAAGTAAGATAGAAGTTGTGAGTAACTGGGAGGTCCCGAAGAATACAAGTGAGATCCACTGTTTCTTAGGTCTAGCCAGTTACTATTGTAGGTTTATCAAAGGCTTTTCAAAGATAGCCCAACCGTTGACCCAACTAACATAGAAGGTGATGAAGTTTGCTTGGAGTTCCTAGTGTGAGGCGAGTTTCCAGGTGTTGAAGGCGAGACTCACTACCGCACTTGTGTTAACCATACTTGCCCCTACTTGGCCTTCACGATCTATAAAGATGTTCCAAAGCAAGGATTAGGATATGTGTTGATGCAAGATGAGAAGGCTGTAGCTTATGCATCAAGGAAGCTGAGGCAGTACGAGATGAACTATATGACGCATGACCTGGAGCTAACAGCAGTTGTCCGCGACTTGAAAATTTGAAGACACTACCTATACAAGGGAATGTGTTAAATCTTCATGGACCACAAGAGCCTGAAGTACATCTTCTCTCAGAAAAAGCTTAATATGAGACAAAGGAGGTGGCTAGAGCTAGTGAAGGACTATGACTGCACGATTAGCTACCATCCTGGGAAAGCTAATGTGGTAGCCGATGCTCTGAGTAGAAAGTGTCGTGGTGAGCTAGCTTGTTTGCTCACTCATCAGGTGCAACTAATCCGGAAGTCTATCCATTTGGAGTTCTAGACAGTGGAGTCATCGTCGAGAGCTAGTGGTGTATTATCATCATTAGATATGGGATCGACTTTACAAGAGAGGATCTTGCCTAAGCAGTCGAAGGGTAGATTCATATGTCGTATGAGAGAGATTTTTAAAGCTGACATGGTGGGAGTCATCGCTGTAGCATCAGACGAGGCCTTTGTCTTTGAGCAGCAAGTTTGTGTTTCGAAGGTGCCTGCACTGCATAGAGAACCTAGAGGAGGCAACATATTCCAACCCACCTCAGGAATACGAAGATGTATCAAGACCTGAAGGGGTCTTTCTGTGTTGAGGATTTAAGTGAGATGTGGAGAGGTTTGTAGATCGTTGTTCAGTGTACCAGCAGGTCAAGGCCGAATATCAAAGACTGTTGGGTTTGCTTCATTCACTCAATATCCTGGAGTGGAAATTGGAGCGTATTACAACGGACTTTGTAGTGGACCTTCTGAGGTCGAAGAAAGGAAACAATGGCTTTGGATATGTGTGACCAAAGACAAAGGGCAATATATATTAAGAAAAGTGCATGAATGTTGTTGCAGTGACAACAGTAAGGCGGTGGCGTGGGTCACAAAATTCTTCGTGCAAGGTACTTCTGGCCGAAAATGAAGGTGGATGCAATCCCAGTGGTAAAGAAATGCCTATAGTGCCAGAAGCATGGTCGTCTAATACATCAACCGGTCGAAACAGTGACGATGATGAGAGCCCCCATTCCTTTCCCGCAGTGGATTATCGACCTGGTGAGGCCGATGCCGTAAGGAACTCACCAAAGGAAAGTTTTTTATTGTAGCGGTCGATTATTTCACGAAGTGGGGTGGAGGCCGAACCTTTGGCTAAGATCATATAAGACAAAGTTATATATTTTTTACATAACTATATTTGTTGCAGGTTCGGTGTATCGAAGGTGTTGGTGTCCGACAACAGAACTTAAATTAATGGCAAATAGATTTGTGCATGGTGTGATGACATGAAGTTCGTGCAACATTTTACTTCTGTAGCTCATCCGTGGACAAACAGACAGGTCGAAGTCACAACAGAATCATATTGAATGAATTTAAGACAAGGCTCGAGGAAGCCTAAGGGGGTTTGGGTCAAAGAGCTCACATCAGTACTTTGGGCATACCAGACCACCACAAGGTTGACAACAGGAGAAACCCCATTCGGTATGGTTTATGGGATGGAGGCATTATTACCGGTCAAGGTCGAGTTAGAATCCCAAAGGTCGAGTTCATATGATCGTGGCCAAAATGAGGAGCTGATGTAGACAACCTTAGACACAATCGAGGAGCTCGGAGAATAGGCATCGACCAGGGTCGTAACTTAAAAACAAAGGATGCGAGCAACTCATGATAGGAAAGTGAAAATCCGAAAGATTCAAGTAGGTGATCTAGTCTGGAAGAGAATGGATGGCACAAACATGTAGGCAAGCTGGAGCCAAATTCGGAGGGTCCTTACTTGGTCCAAAAGTGCATGCAGGAGGAGCTTACTCACTCAAGAATGCAGAAGGATGGTTGTTGGCCAGGTCATGGAATGTCGCAAATTTGAAAAAAAATAATATGTCTGAAATGTTTTCTTTTTATCATGAATTAAACTGTGTAATTTGTCTTATTGGTCATGTTTAATGTAACATATTTTGATGCTCTATATTGTTGTATTATCAAGTTACTTTGTTTGGTGTGTTTTGGTATGACCTCAGTTGCAGGTCACTTTGGTATGTCTAAAATCCACCATGATCAAGGCTTCTGAGCTGGGTGGTCGACCCAAGTACAAGGTCGAAAAAAAAAAATCCACCATGATTAAGGCTTTCGAGCTGATGGTCGCTTGTTTTGGTTTGGGCAACTTCATGAAGAAAAAAAGTTCACCATGATTAAGGCTTTCGAGCTGAGTGGTCACTTATTTGTAGAACAATCCTTCTGGGTTTGGCAAGTGGTTGAAGAAAAAAATCTACCCTTATTAAAGATTTTGAGATGGGTGGTCGCTCGTTTTTGAAACAATCCATTTGGGTGGGGCGAGTGGCCGAAGAAAAAAATCCACAAAGATTAAGAATTTCGAGTTGGATGGTCGCTTGTTTCTGGAACATTTCTTTTAGGTTGGCAAGTGGCCGAAGAAAAAAATCCACCATGATTTAAGCTTTCAAGTTGGGTGGTCACTTGTTTATGGAGCGACCCTTTTGGGTTGGGCAAGTGGTCGAAGAAAAAAATCCACTATGATTAAGGCTTTCGAGTTTGGTGGTCGCTTTTTTCTGGAACAATCCCTTTAGGATGGGCTAGTGGTCGAAGAAAAAAATCCACCATGATTAAGGCTTTCGAGCTAGGTGGTCTCTTCTTTCTCGAAGAATCATTTTGGGTTGGGCAAGTGTTCCTAGAATATAATTCACCATGAAAAGGCTTTCTGGGTGGTCGCTTGTTTCTGGAACATTCCTTTTGGGTTGGGAAAGTGGTCGAAGAAAAAAATCCAGTATGATTAAGACTTTCTAGTTGGGTGGTCACTTGTTTTGGTGCAATCCTTTTGGGTTAGAATAGTGGTCGAACACCAAAATCTACTTTGATTAAGGATTTCTAGCTGGCTGGTTGCTTGTTTCTGGAACAATCCTTTTAGGTTAGGCAAGTGGTCGAAGAAAAAAATTCACCATGATTAAGGCTTTCGAGCTGGGTGGTCGTTTGTTTTGGTGCAGTCCTTCTGGGTTGGGCAAGTGCCATAAGAAAAAAAAACTCCACCATGATTAAGGCTTTCGAGTTGGGTGGTCGCTTGTTTCTAGAACAATCCTTCTGGATTGAGCAAGTGGTCGAAGAAAAAAACCCACCACGATTAAAGCTTTCGAGCTGAGTGGTCGCTTGTTTCTGGAACAATCCTTTTGCGTGGGGCAAGTGGTCGAAGAAAAAATCCACCAAGATTAAGACTTTTGAGCTGGGTGGTCGTTTGGTTCTGGAACATTCCTTTTGGGTTGAACAAGTGGTCGAAGAAAAAATTCCACCATGATTAAGGCTTTCAAGCCGGGTGGTCGCTTCTTTCGGGAACAATCATTTTGGATTGGGAAAGTGGTCGAAGAAAAAAATCCATTATGATTAAGGCTTTCGAGCTGGGTGATCACTTGTCTTAGGAACAATCCATTCGGGATGGGCTAGTGGTCGAAGAAAAAAATCCACCATGATTAAGGCTTTCGAGCTGGGTGGTCGCTTGTTTCTGGAACAATCCTTTTGGGCTGGGCAAGTGGTCGAAGAAAAAAAATTCACAATGATAAGGCTTTCTGGGTGGTCGCTTGTTTCTGGAACAATCCTTTTGGGTTGGGCAATTGGTCGAAAAAAAAATTCCACCATGATTAAGGCTTTCGAGTTGGATGGTCGCTTGTTTGGGTGCAGTCCTTTTGGGTTGGACAAGTGGTCGAAGACCAAAATCTACCATGATTAAGGTTTTTCAGCTGGGTGGTTGCTTGTTTCTTGAACAATCCTATTGGGTTGCGCAAGTGGTCGAATAACAAAAATCCATGAGAAGAAAGGGAAACAAACTTGTCAAAGACAAATAAAACAAGGCAAGATATTAATTCCATGAAGGTTGAGAGATAACAAGCCGGGGGAGAGAAGAGCCAAAGGTTAAAAGTTAGTTCAATGATCGTGGAGATGGAATCCCGCGAGCCGATGTATGTGGGGGCCAAACATTTAGTTGAACCTTCATGGTATGCTTGGTATTATCTTGGCTATATGCTTGGTTTAATCCTAGTGACATGCTTGGTTTAATTTTGGTTTTATGTGCGAATATACTCTGAAAACATATTTGGCATTCACCATAATGCCACACTTGGATAGAATTTTGGCCGAAAGCTTAACAATATACTATTGTTCATATGCAAGCATTAAGGAAATGTTGGTAATAAATTACGTAAAAAGAGAAATCAATGTAATCCCATACACTCAAATATTGTTCGAATTCACAGTACACTTCTGTTTTTTTTTTTTTTTTTGCAACGTCAATTATATAATAACTAAAAAACTCAAAAGAGTACACCCGAAGTGTCAAATGACACACTGGAACTAGAAGGCTGGACCAACCCCCTTGTCATCACATAGAAGGGATACAAACTCCATCAAGGAGGCGAACAACCACAAAACAAAAACACAAACTCCATAAAGGAGATAAAAGCAGATGAGTTGCACTGAAAGCAGACATAGCTGCACTGAAAGCAGACAAAAGTTGCACTAAATGAAACAAGCCAAACAAACAGAGAAATAAAATACAACTCACACCTAATACACAAATAAAATAAGAACCCCCCCCCAATCCAAGCTAGCGAGCTAAATGAGTACCAAACTGACCCCTGAGACCCCACATCTCAGCTAAGGGACCAACAAAGTCACAAATATAAAGCCCGAACCCAAAGACTACAGACAACTGCCTAGACAGATCCGGCAACGAGGCTATTTTCGCTTCAGATCTGGACTCCGGAAGCCTTCAACTTCGGCGAAAAAAGGAGAAGTTACCACGAACACACTGGAGGGCTCGAAATCAAGACCCGAGGAAGGACCGCCCAAGGCTGCCATCAGACGAGCACTAGCAACCCAGCCACTCGGCGAACAGGCGGGCCGCGACCAACTTGGAAAAATTCACACCAAACCCGGTCGTCCACGCCCTTCCTACGGGCATCGGAGAGACAAAGCACGAGTCTGACTCCGGCATAGCGGCAACCCCATACGGCTGGAACCAGAAATAGGTAGCAGCAGTGCCCCCTCCGCGGCCATGTACGCGGAACAGAGAGACGACCGGGTCTCTCGTCGAGCACTAGAGGGGGCGAAATGAACGGAACCAGTCGTGACTCAGTCCGGTAGGGAGGAAGGTCGAAGCACCTCATCGGTGGAGAAGGGGGGTGGCGATTTACAGACCAAATCTGGTTTTTCTTTGAGAGAGAGGGAGAGAAGGGGGCGGAAAAGTGTTTTTTCCCAAGTTTAGGAGTCTCGAGGTCATAGTACACTTTTGTTCAAAGATGAAATTACAAGAAAAAAAGAAGCTAGTGTGTTGGAGAAGCCAGGCAGATTGCCAAGATTAGGAACATCAGTCGAGGATCCCACATGATTGGTCGGACGAGTGGCGTCTGTGAAGGCCTGTTTGTTTATGGATTTTTCAGATTATTTTTTTCTTGGCGTTATTATTATTATTTGAATTAATTGTCTATATTGTATTATTGCTCGAAAATTCTCATTTAGACTTATATTAACTAATTAGACATTCTCGTCTAGTTATTTTAATAAGTCGCATTATTCTATTAATTGTTTGTCGGCAATCGGTTAGTCGTTCAATATTCCTCGATTTTAATTCTCGGCCGAAGTAGAATTTAATTCTAGCCTTGGTAATTTATTAAATTTCAGCCCAAATAGAGAGCATGTTGGCTCAAAGAGTACATATTAATTAGGCCTATTTTTTATTATTTAAAACTTTGGCCCAAGATAGAGTGAAATCACGGCATTTTACCTTCTCTCTTTCGCGAGACTGAGTCTTCATCTTCAACGGATCAAATTTTGTTGCGATTCCTTCGTGAGATTTTCCTCCCAATGTGCGCACGTTCTCTCCTCATCTCTCTCGTTTACGTAAGAACCGGCGAAGAGTCCTTCACCTCAGAATCGTTCAAATTTTCATTTGTTCTCTCTCTCTCTCTATCTCTCTCTCTCTATCTCAAAATCGTAAAAAAAGAAAATTAATTGCCGCCTGCTTGATTTCTAGCGACTATCATCCTCGCCGCAAGTTCTTGAGCAGCCCGCGATTGACCGAAATTCTCCAACATACTCCATAGTTGAGGTTGGGCCGTCCGTCGGAGGGAGAACCTGCAACCACCGTCATCCGCCATTGATTCCAGATGTTAATCCGTCAAGCCTCCATCTCAATTCAATTCATGTTAGCCGTTCACGTGAACCAACAGCAGCCAGTCATCGTTGTCCCGTTCGCGAGCAGCACATCTCGAGGAGTTCTGGCTATCAAGTTTCGATCCATCATCCATTAGTTCGTTCGTTTGTTCCGACCGATTTTCAACCTAGCTCGTAGATTCCCGAAGAAAGGTAATCGGTCGAACCCTTTTTTTTTATTTATGTCGGTGTATATGTGTTCAGTTCATAGATCCGTGCGTTGAATCGTTTCCGTTGTTTGCAATGGATTATTTCTTAGTTTGTATGATTCGTTTTGTTTCGTTTAGTTTTTGTGAATTTCTCGTGGATAATCAGAACTTTTGTATTGCCTATTGCTTTGAGAAAATCGAACCATATTGATATGATTAATTCGTTTAAATTTGGTGAGTCCCGTATTCTTGTTTGGAGCCTTGTCGTAGTCGTTTGGACGTTTGTTTGTTTTCGAGTCATCGGGTGTTTTTTGTATCCCGAGAGAATTTTGAAAATATTTTGAACTCTGACAATTATGCATCTTTCGAAATATGTATGATTCTTACGAACCTGAGTTGCCATTGAATTTTGTGAATTTGGTCGACATTGGCTCTGTCAGTCCGTTTGCGGCCTCTGTACTTTTCCAGACTGTGTGCGAGGTCTTGGGTTCTAAACCAGACCTTGAGGAAGCCATTCTATTTTTTTTTTCTATTTCCCCAGCTCAGGTCATCTTCTCAGGCCTGCATGATGGCCCGCGAGCCAGCCCCTAAGCCTGCACGACTCAGCTTATTTTTTCCTTGGGCCAAACCCCTATTTCGGCCCAAAAGTGTTAGTGTGAGGCCCAATTCTGCAGCAGAATTGTGTTCAGCACGACCCAGTCGATTTTTAGGCATTTTTGTGTTTCGGAAGCCCGTTTTAATATCGATTTTTCAATTTTCAAAATGAAAAAAATTTGGGAAAAATTAGTTTAAGTCCTGAGACTCTAATTTAGTTTTCCGAATTCTATTTTTCTAAAATGTGAAAGTTCTAAGTCCACGAAAAAGTCGATTAAAACCCTTAAGCTTTAATTTTGATTAAGTGTGGGTTTTATGTTAAATTCAAGTAGTGAGATAGATTATTGATGTATTATCTCGCTTAATTACAGGTGCTTGAGGAGTCGAGCCCTCGACCTACTTACCTGCTATTTCAGTGTGATATTGTACCTCGATTTCTAGGTGGGTTTTATATAATTGTTATGCCATAAATTGTTTATGTTTTGTTGGGTCGGTAGAATCAATGTATGCATGTGAACCATGTAGGCTATCGGCGTGAGACGTTTCAGCCGTCGGTACGGTTGGCTTCGTCGATGTAATACGGTGCCTTTGCAAGGCAGTCTCCCTAAGTCTCGGGCGGGCCATATCGGACCAAGTCACATGGTGTGCCTTCGATATGCGTGTCGAACTAAGTCACATGGCGTGCTTTCGACATGTACTCCTACTGTATGGGTGACGAACTAAGACACATGGCGTGCTTTCAAATAGACCATCAGTAGTCTAGTGATAGATGTGTACACATGAGTAATGTGATTGGTGTGTTATTTGGAGATGTCACAAATTGATTGATTTATATTCATGCTGCGACCATACCTTGTTTACATTATATATATTGTTCTTTACATGCATAGTGGTGAGCACCACGGGTTCCATTTGTTTATGCTTTTAGCTTCCGCTTTCGATTTAATAATCATGTGGGTCTTTATGAACCTTATATTTTGGTTTCTTAGACATGTTGAACTAGTTTCCAAACTTGTGATTTGAAAATGTTGGGTTTTGGATTATTTTTGAAAAACCTATGTTGGATTCGTTTCTTTTTGGAAACATGTGTTGGATATTCTCGTTTATGCGCTACTTGAATATCATGATCGATTATACATGCTATGGTGATTGCTGAATATCATGTGAAATGTTTTCTTATCGGTCAATGAAAACCATGTGAAAAACCGGGTAATGAATCCCCGTGAGATCAGACATGACTTGATCTATGTAAATGTTGAGTAATGCCAATTATTTTGAAATTGAGTTCGAAAATGTTTTATTGATTTTTGGAAAGTCCGAAATTTCTTTAAAATCAAAGTGGGGCGTTACAGTTGTGGTATCAGAGCGAGGTCTACATTTCTGTAGACTGCTCTATGTGATTATGTCATTACGTGTTTTGTGACATTGTGTGTGACCACTCGTCTTCATCATGCCGCACTGCTCAAAGGTATGTTTTATGTAAGTAATAATGAGATTACTTATAATGTGATATGTGTATATGTTTTGCATGAGTAGTAATGAAACTACTGTGACTTGCTGTTAAGTGCAATTTTGGGACTTAGGAAATCTATCCTCCTTGGGTTAAATGTGAACTCTAGTGTTTAATGTTGAACCATAGAACTTTATACCTTGTGCTAAATCTTTTCAGCCTATTCAATGTAGAACAGTGGCACGTCAAACCTGCAACAGCCAGCAACAACAATAGCCTCCTCCGCCTCCATCTCCACCCCATTAGTCGGTTCTTAACCAGGTTGATGATCACCTCAATGTGGTTCTCCAATTTCAACGGCGGAGCCCACCGGCTTTCACCTGTGTTGAAGGGCCTACGGCCGTGGCAGAATGGATTCACAAACTCGAGCGGATCTTTGATCTCCTTCAGTGTACTGATGCTCAGAAGGTTGTTTGTGACCGTTAGAGCTTGGTGGTCCGAATACTGGAGGCTGAGGCCGGACGAGCTAGCCAACCTGACCTGGGATAAGATGAAGGATGTGGTACTTGAGTAGTATTTTCCTTAGAGCTACCGTATGAGAATGGTACATGAATTCTGGGATCTCTATCAGGGGACCGAATCTATTGAAGAGTACGAGCGGAGTTTCACCCACATGAGTGCCTTTGCTTCTCACTTGGTGGATACTGAACTGAAGAAAGCCACAAAGTTCCATGAAAGACTGCACCCCACCCTCTACATGCACCTTACCAGCCAGAAGAATCTTCCTTATGGCGAAACCATGACCCCTGCTATCCAGCTTGATAGCTGCCAGACTCTCTATGCCCCCACTCCTTCTGCTCAGCAAGCTCATCATATTACCTCTGTTCCGACCGACTCTAGTTCGAGCAAGAGAAAGGCTGATTCCCACTAGGATAACCGGAAGGGAAAACGTGGAGGTTCAAACAGACGCAACAACCGCCCCTCTGGCAATCGAACCTACAACAACTGCGACAAATACTACAGTGGACCATGCTAAGCAGCACCGCACTTGCTTCAGCTACCACCGCCCCGGTCATTATGGCAAAGTTTGCCCCTAGCTTAAGAGACAACAACAGCCGCCTTACCCTTATCAGCAACAGCTTCCACCGCCGCCGCCCACGCAGCAGAATGGCTAGCAGCCACCACCATTCTAGCAGCGAGCCAGGGGCCTGGCCCGTGTTTATTCCCTTGCTCGTGAGGAGGCCGCCAACAACTCAGGTACCATGTCCGAAATGCTTTCAATATCCAATGTGCCCGTATTTACTTTGTGTGACACTGGAGCCACCCATTCTTTTATATCTTCTCGTTGCTTGGAGGCTTTATTAATTAGTGTGGTGAGTAAAGTTGATCCTCTCGAGGGTATCTTAGCCTCAGGAAAAACAATTGTTTTCTGATTCCTTGATCCGTGGTTTGCGAGTCAAAATTGACGTGCGAGACTTGGAGGCCGATATTTATGTAACTGATATGCGCGGCTTCGACGTGATTCTGGGCATGGACTGGCTCACTCGTTATCGAGCCAACATCCGGTGCCAGGAGCAAGAAGTTACTCTCTTTCTCGATGATGATCAGTCTGTTTTATTCTATAGTGTGAAATCGAGGATCGTGCCTCGAGTCATCTCTTCTCTCTCAACCATGAAGAGTTTGTCGAAGGGTAGCTGCCAAGGTTACCTTTTGAGTATGGTGAAAGATGATACCGAGAGGACTCCGAAGAGGGTCTCGATTGTTTGCGAATATCTTGATGTTTTTCTGGAGCAGTTGCCTGGAGGACCACCAGACCGCCAGGTCGAGTTTACTATTGACTTGGTACCTGGAGCTAGTCCTGTGTCAAAGGCACTGTTGTATACAAATTTTTATTTTTACCGAGTACCGAATCGAAAGATTCGTTCTCCGGGTCGATCTCACAAGGAAGGCGGTTCGGAATTTAGAAATGGTATCGATTACACACAAAAGAAAATAAAATCCTAAACATTCTAATCAAAAAGCGGGTTTGAGAAATTATCAGCTAAGAAATAATAAAAAACAAAACCTACCTAAAAATGTGAACGAAACAAAGATGGAGAAGCTAGGGAGTCGGGGATAATTAATTCAAGTTCTTTAACAAAATCGGGACATCGATCGTTCGATTCTAGGTTGACGCTCTCGCTTAATCATTTAGCGGTCGCTCCCAATAACTCTTTGTAACAAGAGATTGAACATAGACGGACAAACTCAAGCATACAACACAAGCCAATTATCCCAATCCCAATAACTTTTCGTAACAAGCGACGGGTCGTCAACAAGCATGTATTTCAATCCAAAACATATAGATTATTCAATTACGAAATCATCTACCTCATGCGAGCCTAGGTTCTACGACTTCTCTTCTTTCGGTTCTAAAAGTCGCTTATTCAATTAGAAGGTGTTTAATCAACTAATCATTTAGAATCATCAAAGCCCTAATTCGACAAATTAACATTCAATTGTCAACAATTGCAAGATCGAAGTATCACTCTTCGATTATATCAATCAATCGAACAAGAATTCAGCAGTTCCGAATTAAATCAACTCACACAAAAATGAATAAATCAAGCCCGACAAATACATGTTAAACAAGAACAATCATCCCCTATCCCTAACAATCGAATTTAGCTACGCATAATGAATTCAACACGAAGCACCATATCAACACATATCATCAATCTCATAGATTATACGAAAATTAATGTTTACGATTAATATAGAAGTTAAGGCCAAATCCAAAGTACAAACAAACCCAAAAACAAGAAAACAAACTTTGGAGTGTCACTCTTCAAGATCAATCCATGATGAAGATTCAAGTTCTTAATGGTGAAAAACTAATAAAGATGAGTTTTGAGGTGCTTTTCGGTGCTGGGAACGAGTCCCAATGTAAGGTCCTCAAAAAATCGAGCAAAAACCGAGATTTATAAAATCTGGTTGCGCAGGGGTTAGCGCCGCTAAGGTCTGGCCTGCACCACTTCGCATTTTATGCTCGTTTGAACTCGGAATTGAGTGTCGTTTTTTCCTACGTGTCGCCAACGAACCCCTCTATTCAATTATGCTCTTGAAACCAATTTTTACTGAAGAAAAAATTCGCTCGAAACTCCCGACCTACACACCAAAAATGACAAAACACAAAAAAGACCAGAAAAACAAACAAAAAACACATATATACTCAAAATGAACGAAAACACATAATAAAACACGAAACAAACTAAAAACGAAAGAAACAACTTAAAACGGGAGAAAAAGAAAAGCAAAATGAGCACAAAAATGCAACAAAAATGGGACAAACAACTCCCCCACACTTAAACCTTTGTTCATCCCGAACAAAAAAAAAAGAAAATAAGACACGAGCAATGATACGGTTTCAAATAAGAAGAGTCTCAAAATGTCCAATTCAATTAAGTCGAATTCCAATGAACGTATGATCATATGCCTCAAATATTAACTTGGCCTTGAAATGACAAACTCTCAAAACATAGATTATCATATATGCCTCACTCATTTTCTTACATGAATATGTGATAGGTACGCTCAAAATTGGTCACTATTCAAGTTTCAACATATGCTTGCCCATCGTTTAAATTACTTGAAAACAATCAAAACTCAAAAGATACGAATCAAGAGGACTTCACGGGTTGTAATGCGGGCTCAAGGTAAGGATATATATATGCAGAAAAGAAGCTCAAATAAACAATCACAATTCTCGAGCAACTAGATTACTCGAGTTCTCCGCTACCAATCTGGAATAAACAATATAGCACATTCACCATCCACCAAAGAACTCCACAAACAACACCTAACTGCTCTAATCGAATTGCAACATCACTTGACCCAATTTTTTCATTTTTTTATATATATTTTGTTAATATTTTTTAATTCAGAGAGTAACTTTTTCTGAACAAGATCGAATCAAAAGGACAACATTCTGTAGGTGTGAACATTGAAGGTCATCCAAGTGTCCTACAGTAGTTTTCCAACGCTCATTACCCGTCAATATGAATCGACTGGTAAGAGGAGCAGAATCCACTCGATTCGTCTTGCGAGCTTTTTTTTTTTATTTAACTGGGTCAAGCAAATATATCACAACTCAAATTTCACCCCATTAAAAAACAACCTCATTTTCATCAATCATCACCAAATCAGTCAGCAAAATATATCTCATGTATCGTTGACAAGAAAAAGGCTCAAAGCTCAAATGGGCTACTAGGGAAAATAACGTTTAGGATCAAAGAACAAGGCTAAAGAGAGCTAATCGAACAAAATGCCTCAATCACATTCACACTTTCAAACTCTAATCAATTACTTTAAAAAAAAAAACTCAAGGCAAGTTCTAATCATGCAAGAATATGACCAATATCTCACAAGAAGAAAAAGTAAGGCTCAAAACCTCAAAAGGCAGATAAATGTCACTCAAAGCAATCAAGCATATATTGAGGCAATGACATGTTAGAGGTATGCTGTAAAAGCTATGTTTTGCAGATTCTATCAATTCCATTTTGATCTGGCAATCATGTTTCGGTCAAAGTACATATGTTTGCAGTTTATTTATTTATGCAATACATACTCCATGTCTTATATTGAGGTAGTGTGGTTCGAAAAGTTTCGAACAGAAAGATCACCTATCGGTTCCTTATAAGACTAAACTATTCGTTCACATTCTAGACTGGCAGTGAGACCCCACTTGGAAAAAGACTAGTGTATTCTCGATTCAGTTGGTCTTTGACTGAAGGATTACACTGGCACTTATGTTAAGTGTTGAACAGGACCGCGGAAGGCGAAGGTTATGAGACTCACTGACAGTTGTTGTAACCTCGCCCTTCAGGGATTGATGCGTTCTCTTAAGCTGTAATATAAT
>CACSLK010009714.1:3628053-3638487 GCA_902706635.1 Striga hermonthica
AAATAATGGTAATTGAAAATCATTAAATCTAATAAATATCAATGTAATTTAATTTGAGCTTTATTGGAATAACCAATGAAAATTTTCAATAAAAGCTATACAATGAAATATCTATTGAAATTTTCGGTAGAATGTCAATCGTCGAATTTTTCATTGCAATATAGCAATTTTTTATTTTCATTCTAAACAGTTAAGTTTCTTATGCACTATTTTTTATTAATAATTAACTATGTTTATGATTTTTCTATTAATAATATATTAAGCACATAAAGTTTTTAGTCCATATTTTTTTTAGAAACCATTCATTATTTTATCTCAAGATTACCCATTAATTTCTCAATTGAATTACATTTATGACATATTAAATAACAAAAATAATTATTATTATACATAATATTATATCTAAAATACTAATAGCAAATAAAAGGTTAAAAATTAGAATAATCAAGTTTTTTTTTTTTTTTAAGTTCTAACCTACAGGGATAAAAATACAAAAAACTATTGTCTTTCACCTAAAACTTATTCATATAATTAACAAGCATTTAACAACTCAACTCGTTTAAGTACAAGTTATAAAAGTTTATATTTACTTTTATTATTTATATCATTATTATTTATTACATTTTCCATATTTATTAGTAAGTGTTACGACTTAATACTTTTAACATTACTTATCATATTTAATACTTTTTTCACTTTATATTTGTTTCATAGGTTTTTATTATATATATACACATATGTGTGTGTGCGCGCGAGTGTGTGCATGTGTGTGAGAGAGAGTGAGAGTGAGAGAGAGAGTATAAAACTTTTAGATATGTAAAAATGTATAAAATTAAATATATAACTTTTTTTTGGTTATATGTCTTATTATGAATCAATTAATTGTATATCTTTATATTATTATATATGATTACAATTTTATTTAGACTTATTACTAAATTACTTAAGTCATTTACTTATTTATTTAATACTCTAATTTCATTTTCTTCTTCATGTATATTTTTAATACTGAATGGTTTTTCTCTTTCGTTTCTTTCAACTAAATCATTATTATATGAGTGTCTTCCTAATGTCAATGGTGCTTTACTAATCATTCTCATACTATGTTGTCTTAAAAAATCTTTTTGAATGCTATCATTTTTTATAATTGTACTTGTTTCATTAAATATTTTTTCCGTATATATTTTGTCCTGATTTTGATAATGCATACTTAAACTACTATTACTTAATGCATATGAAATTCTATAACAAACTACCATAGGTAGGTCTCCTGATCCCATTAATGTTTTTTCTTGAAAATTGCATATTATTCCTAAACAGTTATTTATTTTCTTAGTTACTAATGGTATAGGAAATTGTAATGATACATTAAATTTAATCACTCCATATCCGAGATCTCCTTCTATTTCTTCTAATTTTCTTGATTCTTTATGCATGATTCTATTGTCTTCAACTATAATGTTTACAGGTATCTTGATTCCTTCTCTAAATGTTGATTTTAATATGATTTGAATTGTGTTTATATGTATATATCCTATTTTCTTTCTCTCTTCTTCTTTTATTTTTTCTAATCTTTTTTCTATCTGACTAATTTCTACAAGAGGTGCTTGAAACTTATAGTTAGCTTGCTCTATTTTTATAGGTTGTTCTCCATTCATAATTCTATACACTATTGTATTTCTTCTAATTAATTTGTTTAACAAACTATTATTTATTCCTTCTCTTTTATCTATATCTAAATTTCCTTTATTTTTTATTTTCGTTACTAGCTTTTTATCTAGTAATATATCTGATAATTAGGTTCCTTTTTCTTCTATATGTTATATAGTTTGATACTCGGTTTCCATTTTTATTATCTAACTATGAACAACCTTCTAAAAAAAACTGTTTTCTAAGTTTTAAATGAAAGCAAGAGTAAATATAGAATGATGATAATATACCGTTGATTTTCTCCTTATTTCCAACACAACTGGGACTTGATCCTTTTGGCATGCAGCGCCTCCGATCCTTCAACCAGCTATTCAGTGCTCCAGGAAATGCTTGAGAATATCTTATGTATATTATTTCACCCTTTATTTTACTCTTACTTCTAACTATTTAGCTGCTCATGAGTATTGAAACACACATATTTTTATTTATTCAGAATTGTTGTGCCTTACAAATGAAATGGCCGGTCTTATTTATTGGCAGAGCATATCATACCATCATCCACACACTATCTTACATTATTTGTCGGGACCATCATCCACACACTATCTTACATTATTGGTCTGGACCATCATCCACTATCTTACATTATTGGTCGGGTCACGTCTTTTAGAGACGTGCATGACTCTTCCGGTAAACAAAACAAACAAAAGAAAAAATACTATTAAAAATACAAATTACAAAAGTCGTAGGACCCTTTGTCTTTATGACGTAAGGGCTTACGTTCACTCGTCCATTATTGCGTTTTCTTCTTCTTATACTAGTTGCAGATCTTCTCCAACTGCTTCTGGGTTACATTCTTCACATACATGGTCTTCACTGAACTCCTTTTGCAGTCTTGTACATATTTTTCTTTTTAATTCCTTGGGTATATCAAACTGAATATTAATCAACTCATCTAAGTACTTGTTTAGTGATTGAATATCTGTCTCTGTTGGGTTTGTTGCTTGCATGCTCCATATCACAACTGATTTGGAAGTATAATTGATTCTTCCCTTTATCCGGATACCTTTGTTAAGAATCATAACATAGTTATTTAAAAACTGTGCTATTTCATCTTCATGGTGTGCTTGACCAATATCTGGATAATTATTGTTGTTGACTCCTATTTGACATAATTGTATTGCGGTTTGTATGACTTCTCCCCCCTCAGCAAATACTGGAGTTGTGGCGAAAATCTTAAAAAAGCATTCCTTCTTTCCTAATTTCTTTGATGCATACTGACTCACGGCTCTTCGTATGTTTGAGGGAAAGTATTGAAAAATGTCTGTTCCCCGAAAATATATACAACTGACTAATCGTGATTGAAACAACATATATGCTTTTAACGGGTTTGCTTCAGGAAGTATAATTACTTTTGGTCCTTGATAGATTCCTTCAATTGGATATATACTTGTTTGCTTGTCTGCTTCTGTACAATTAACTACAAACTTGAATTCATGATTGAATCTTGTTTGAGTTAATTTTGTTAACTCTTCTTTTTGCTGTTTACTTTGTATATTACCAATTGTTAATGGCCTTAGTGTAGGAATTGATCATATCACTTGCATCTGTATTTGTGGTGCCGTAACTGGCATTTTTGCTTTTCCTGCATATGTATTTTGAAATTTTTCTAGAGCTTGTTGTGCTTCAAACAGACTAGAAAATTTCTGATGTATAATATTCTTGTTACCTATGGTGTGAACTGCAACTTCACTCCACTGTGTATATATTCCTCTGTTTTCTCCTGTGAAGATCACATAATACGTTTTAGGTTTTTCTTCTTCATCGAATGCTTTTTCTAATTTCTTCGAAAATCCAATGGATTCTTCTTTCTTTTCATTTTTTGTCTCTGTTGGGAACAGGACATTTCTTATTGCTTTAATCTCGTTTTCTACTTGCATGAGTTGTTTTCTTAACTCTTCTGCTTGCTTTTCCAGTTTTTGCATGCTTTCCATTAGTAATGGTTTAAGTGCTTCCATTCTCTTGAATGTATCTGCAAGAAAATTTTCGTTACTGGAAATATAAAGCGAAATATAATCATATTGCTGTGCCTTTAAACTCCATCATAAAAGTCGTCCTTTGTTATAAGATTCTTTTATCTTATATTTTGTAAAATCTTTTGTATAGAGACTATCGGTTTGAAAAACAAATTAAACTGGTTGCAAATCTAATTTAAATTTTTCCAAAGCATTGATAAAAGCTAATGTTTCTTTTTCATGTGTTGTGTAATTACGTTCTGCTGATTTAAATGTTCCTGAGACCCATTTGGATAATAATAAGTCGTTACCTTCCTTTGTTTTCTTTCGTAAAAATGTTTTTACTTCAGATGGTTTATTGTTTGTGATAAACTGTTTAAATTCTTCGTATATATCTGGAACTGCTTGAAGGATTGCTCCCCAAGTATCATGACTTGCATCGGTATTTAAAATAAGTAAATCATTAGGTTTAGGTAAGTAAAGTTGTGGTAGATGAGTACATAATCTTTTTAGAGATTGTACTGCTCTAGTTGCATCATTTGTCCATTTCCATGGTGTTTTTTCAGAAATCATTTTTTGCAATAATTCTCTTTCTTTTGCTAAACTTTTTATAAAACCTTTTTCTCCTATGTAAGTAAGACATCCGAGAAATTTTTGTATTTGATTTCTATTTTCTAGCTGATCCGGAAACTGGTGTATTTTTTCAAGTAAATGTTTTTCTGGTTCTATATAACCTCCTTCAACTATTTTCATTCCTAAAAATTCAGTTTCTGTTTTACAAATCTTTGCTTTTTCTTTACTTAAAATAATTCTTTTGTTACCTAATTGTATAAGGACTTTTGCAAGTTCTTTGAAATGTTCTTCTTTTGTCCCTTGTGTAAAAATAATTATATCATCTATGTAAGCAAGACTTAAGATTCTAATCCTTTAAGATTATTATCCATAAATCTTTGATAGATACTTGGTGCTTGTTTTAATCCAAAGGGCATAACATTATATTCATAATGATTTTGAGGTGGACAACTAAATACTGTTAATGGTTTAATTTCTTCATGTACCCGTAACTGCCAATATCCTGATTTAGCATCTAATGTACTATACCATTTTGCCTTTTTAATTCGACTAAAAATATAATCTTGTCTTGGTAACTTATATGCATCTCCTTTAGTAGCTTTATTCATTTCTTTGTAATTTATAACCATTCTACGTTTTCCTCTTTTTAACTCATTATAATTTTCTACGTAGAATGCTGGTGCACTATGTGGACTTGTACTTGATTGTATGATTCCCTTTTCTAACATCTTAGTAGTTTCTTCTTTAAATTCTTTGACATCTCTTTTTGTATATGGTATTCTATTTGGTACATTAACTTCTTTATTAGGATCTATCAATTCTATTTTTATTATCATATTATTCATATTTTTATTTGGATCTAATGGATCTTGACTACATATTTTTTTTCTAAAAATTGATTGACGTGTTCTTCTAAATTTATACTTATTACTTTGTAAATGTGGAATGAAACTTTTCTTAATATCTTCCCCCTTATGAAGGAAGACGTATTATATATTTTTGTAGTAATTAATTTACTGGACTGGGTATCTAGTTGTGGAAATCTAAGACTTATACTATTTAATCGTTGTATAAATGGACTATATAACTTAAGAAAGTTATTTCCAATTATTAATGGTAAACCTGTATTTTGTGTATAAATGCTTGGCACAGGAAATCTTTTTTCCTCTATTAATAATACTAAATTTGTTGCTCTATAATCAATACTTATTGTTTTATTATTTGCAATTCTTACTATAATAGGTTTGTCTAATTTCTTCTAATATTTACTAGGTAATATTGTTTCTTTTGCTAGACATATTGTTGCTCCGGTGTCTATATATGCTAGTAAAAATTTGTTAAATAGTTTTACTTTTATAAACGTACTATTTTTACTCACCTTCTAATTCAGATGTCTCTAAATCACTATCTGTTTCTGATTCTAAATCATATATATCAAAATCTAATAGTTCGCCTTCTTCGTATTCGTCTTCTATAGGTTCATATCCTAAAGAGAATATCATTTTTAACTTCCTTTCCTTATCTGGTATGTTTTTAGGACATTCATTTGCATAGTGTCCTATTTCTTGATATTTTCAACAATTACAATTCTTTTTTTCTTTAGGACAATATTTAGGTTTTCCTAGATATTTTCCTTGTTTTCTAAATTTTCCTTTATATCTTGTTTTCCATGGTTTTCTAAATGTTTTATATCTTCTTGGTTTATATCGTCTATTGAACCTATGATATCTTTTCTTTTTGTATGGGTTATAACAACCAAATTCTTGTGGTACACTTTCTAATTGTTTGCAACATCTTGAATCGATTTTTGTCATTTCATAATGTTCTAATTTTCTTATACAAAGTTCATCTCTATATTCTTTTGCATATTTTTCTAAGATTCCTAGAGTTTTTTCTTCTTTTGTTTCACTAATTTTCTTCTGAATATATTTATTCATTTCATATTTAAGTTTACTTTCAACTATTTCTATTAGTCCCGATCGATCCTTAATTTTATAGAAATTTTCTCTTACTTGACAGAAGAAATTTTCTATGTAACATATATTACAGAGCTTCATATTAGTTAGAAATCTAACTACCTTATCTTTTTGTGTTTCTTTTGATTCTTGTCCTGTAATTCCTAAAAATTCTTTTAACAAATCTTTTGCTAATTCTTTTAAAACTCCTATTTTATATTCTGCTCATGTTTCTGAACCATTTGCTTCAAGATTTAATAAAATTTGGCTATTTTCTAGATAATCAAATAATACTCTAGATGTTTTATATCTTATATAATTAATAAAATCGATTAATGTCATTTCATTTGTCATTGAATCGTTAGTTTGAACTAATAATTTCAATTGATTAGTCCAAATGACTATTAAATCCTCTGCATTAGTCGAGCAATCAATATTTAATATTCCATTAGATAAATTTCTCTCTTTTTCTAAATATGTTGGTGGTATATTTTTCTTAATTTTTTCTTGATGGTAACTATAATCATTTCTGTATATAAAATCTCTAAAACTGCTTTCTACATTATTATATGAAGTAGATGCTTCATTATTATTTGTTCTAGGCCGTTTTGGTGATAATGGTGGTGTTGTATGAGGTTTTTGATCCGTCATATTAAATGTTGGTTCATCTTCATCTTCACTATCTATTCCGTAAATTATCCCTTGTTTATCTTCATCATCTATTTTTGCCATTCTAGTTTCTTCAATATTACATTTTTCTAATAATTGTGCTAATCTTTCTATATCATCCATTAGAACTTGTTGGTGGTTCTATTCGAACTGCTTTAAATAATTTTTTCCGCGTTTTTTCTTTTTGTATTGAATTTTGTAATTCTTTTATCGATTCCTTTATTTCTTCTAATATTTCTAACGTTTCTAATTGAGTTTTCTTAATTATTTCTATAAGTGTTCCTATTTGTTCGGAGACTTTTGGTTGTTCACTCATATTTATATTGTTATTCTTATTTTTGCTTTATTTATTATTTGCAAAAAATTGGGTTTTAATAGTATTTTTAATTGAAATGTTCCTATATTGGTAATAGTCTAAATAGGTTTGCTCATAGTAACTTTTATATATTAAATATTATTAAACATGACACTTGGTGTCTTTTTATTGGTTACTAAGAAGTGAGGGCAATGCCCTCAATGGTAGGATCGAATTTTCTCTTCATGGTGATGTAGGCGATGTCAGTCCTTTGACCTGGGAGATCCGTATGAATATAATTCTTGGAACTGCAAAGGGGTATGGTAACCCAAATTTACTGTGCTACTTGTAACATAAGACATAGTTTTTTCCTCGTCATTTACTACTCGAGCTCGTCTTTGTGGCAGCCTAGCGTATCTACATGAAGGTCTCGAACCAAAGGTTGTTCATCGAGACATCAAGTCCAGCAACATACTCCTTGACCGTCAATGGCATCCTAAGTTGTCTGATTTTGGGCTTGTTAAACTTTTGAATTCGGAGAACTCATACGTGACTACTCGAGTGATGGGTACTTTTGGGTTAGTTAGTTGTTGCTATTAAAGTTTTTTTGTTTTTTTTCGTTTGTGTTTTACTTCTAGTGAAACTAGGGTGCATTAAGTGGATACTGGACTTAACAGTGTTCATCCTTCTGCCAGATATGTTGCTCCTGAATATGCTTCCACGGGTATGCTGAATGAGAAGAGCGACATATATAGCTTCGGAATATTGATTATGAAGATAATTACTGGAAGATGTCCTGTTGATTATAGCCGGCCACAACCAGAGGTTAGTTTAAAGGATAAATTGCTAAAATTAGCCCTTAAATTTGTCGTTTATCTTGATAAACACCCACTTGACATCTTTATTTTCTCGAAAAATTATTCAGAGTGAATGCCAACAAATATCTTAACTATAATTGGACTGGAATTCAACTTTATTATTTGTAACTAATCCTATTTTCATTCAATAACTGCAAAATTCTTGATATTTGTGCCGTCACTGATGATCAGAAACTATTAAATGAAGGTTAATCTAGTTGATTGGCTGAAGATGATGGTTGGGAACCGGAAAACAGAGGAGGTGATAGATCCTAAGTTACCTAAAAGGCTTTCTTCGAAAGCACTGAAACGTCTTATTCTGGTAGCCCGTAGCCCTACGATGTGTTGATCCTGACGCTCAAAAGAGGCCCAAAATGGGTCACATAATACACATGCTGGAGTCAGAGGACCTGCTATTTCGCGATGTATGTGAATACTTATTCACCCTGACTTGATTACCTTATGTTCAACCTCTAAAAATATTATTATATCTTCTAATGTTAATTACAAAACATACGCTTGAGCTCAGATTAATTAATAATGAAAAAAAAAAGAAACACAAATTATAGTTAAAGCTAAATGAAACCCACATATATTTATCTAAAGTTTGTCCAGACATACCCTGTGAGACATATTGAGCAAATACAAATTGTTAGTCAAATTAGTAACTGCTTTTTTTTCCCTCAAATAGAAAAGATAAACTAAATGTAGTCTAGTACATAAATCACAATCTTTCCTGTTACTAAAAGGGCTATTCTAAATTTAGGAACACGCCGAATAGTTGGAGAATCGTCCAGTTCGTTCCGAGAAGACAAAATACAGGGCCCACAGTCAGCTCATAACTGGAACACTGAAGGTATCTCTGATGTTAGTGAAAAAGATAAAGGTAGATACCATAATATGCCAACTCAAAGGAGATAATTGTTGCAATTTGTATTTTGTCGATAAACAAGAATATCCATGCTTAACTTATGTATACCATCTCATCTACAACTCTAATCTTTTTACAATTGTTACCTTGTAAGTTGCCTAATGCATTAGCATATGAAAAAGTGAGTGATTATTCTTTTTACTCTTGTAAAAAATAAAACAAACTATTTTTTTTGCGTTCTTTTTTATATTACGTATTATCTTAATGATCAACGAGTCACAGCCCACTTTTTTGCGTGATTATATTATAGCTAGAATAGATATGGTTTCATACACTATATATGCTTCAACAGTCATCAGACCACGTGTTGTGTGAGTGAAACGGGCATGCTTTACGACACTGCTTGTAGCGTGCTGTTCTTCATGCACATCTCATGGATTGGTACCTAAACATTAACTTGTGAAATCAGAATTTGGAACGGTTAGATTCAGATTTAGGGATACATATATCATCAAGTAGGCGGGCAGCACACCTAATTGCATGACGTTCGATAACTGATGAGCTAATTATGTTTGGAGTTTATAATCATGCTCATGTCATGTTGGTTCAAATGTATATGCATTATGTATTTTGTCATGTCGGAATGTTCCTCCTGGTCTGGTCAATTATGTTCGTGGTACTACTATTCAATGGGGATCTCCTTGGCATACGAATCCCGATGTAAGTTTTTCTTTTATTCTTAATTATTGGTAAATTATGCTGGATGGTATGAAATGTACTTGTAACATTTATATCAGTGTTGGTTTGTAACTTCGGATGACAGGTCGTTTTGGTATGTAATGTTATCGAGCATTGGGTGGTGTGTCGGGTACGGTTATTGGATTGGGACATCGAGCTTCACGACTCCTTTAGCCACCTTTCATCATCGAAGGCGTGTAATGATCCAGAGCTTATGTTGACACCTCTCCGACGACTGCTTCCCACACTACTTCAGCGGTCCAGTTATTTTGGTGCTAGGAATATTCCGCCCAAGTTAGATGCCTTATCGATTAAGAGAATGCAAAGTCAAGTTCAGTTTGTTCAAGATGATACCCATAATTGTGGTGTATATGCTTGCATGTACGTTGAACGCATGCTTGGCGAGGACATTCCCCGAGAGCCGGACATAAGTTTATATAGAAAGAAAATGGCATTAGCAATTTATGCTCATTGTATTCCCGAGTCGAATTAGTGTCATTTTTTGGGGCTTTTGTTGTGTAATGCTTTTGCAAATTGTAGTGTATTTGGTACTTTGACAATTTTGGTCTATTTGGTACTTTGGTCTGTTGCAAATTGTAACTATGTTCTTCTCCGCGACTCGTGGAAAAATTTCGCGAGTCGCGACCGTGAAAATATTGTAGCTCACGTGTTCTGTTCTTCCCCGCAAGTCGCGGCCCTGGGAAGCTTGTGTTGGGTTCGATATACTGTACGGAACAGAGTTTGCAGCGGAATTGAAAATTTTATAAGTATTTATCTCATAAATACTTATTCCGTACATAAGTATAACGAG
>CACSLK010009714.1:3640742-3652532 GCA_902706635.1 Striga hermonthica
CATGTTGTCCTCGGGGAATGTTGACCTCGGTAATCGTCGGTCACTTCGGTCTTTGGCGATTCAGACCGGTTCTCTGGTGTAGATCGGTGCGGTTATGATTCATGTCGGTTTAATTGTTAATTGCGTTTAATAAGATGCTCATAACCTCTTAACAGCGTCTTGCCGAGTACTGTTGTTAACAAAGTACTTAAGCACATCACTAAGAATTCCCAAGTTGTTCAAAAGGTTCTAATCCACCGCCTTAGGCCTCACCAACTCTTTTGGCGAGAGGAGGGAATATATTTCCCCCTCCTTTCGTGAAAAAATAGAGAATGTAGAGCCGTATTGTTGCCGAAGGTCCCTCCGTTCACCTTCCGAAGGGGCACCTCGGGACGAGGATTTGCCCGCTTTTCGCTTCTTGGTTGGTTCAGCTTGGGTAGCCTTCTTTTTGCCCATAATGAATTGAAAAATTGTTTGGGCAATATATCGAACAACTTGACTGCAAGATATGAAAGTTCAAGCTTGGATAATATGACAATGGTGAAACCCAAGGGTGTAACTGATTTCGATTCCAACTCTAGCAAACCAACCACACAATTCAAATTCTTAATAACAATAAGCGAGAATCTCAAATACCGCGTTTTTCGAATAGGTTTTTGAACCGTGAAGTTGGGATCAGAGGTGAAGGGCGGCGTGGTTAGATATTGCCGGTTCGGTTGCTGTTTACGGCCGGAGAGTGCGGATGTGATCACCGGAGAGACTCGTCGGTCAGAGAACAAGGCGGAGAAGACGAAGGTGAACTAGGGTTCCCAAACTCACAACCCCAATTATCGGTAATCTCGCTCGCGTGAATTCCGGAAAGAAAAAGACCACAATTTGTTGATGAATTTTTTAAATATAAGTGGAAATTGAGATGACATGTGATGTTCGATGCTTGAGAGGGAGAGATTGAGAATCGCAGGCTGTGTTGATGATTTTGGAGAAGTGAAGAATGCCGAAAATCTGTTCGATGGGCTCTTTAATTCCAGACCCCCGCGGCCGCGACGTATCTAGAGGCCGCGTAACTTTTTGTTAGCCGCGGCCGCGACATACCCCGAGGCCGCGAGATTTTTAGACAGAAACTGGGTATTGGGACCAAAATACTCACCGCGGTCGCGGCGATGAAAACATCCACGGCCGCGACCTTTAACCGCGGCCGCGGAAAGCCTCCGAGGCCGCGACATTTTTGGACAGAACTGCCATATCTCAACCCAAATTACTTCACCGCGGCCGTGACCATAGGAATCTCCGCGGTCGCGACCCTCTATTTTCTTTGTCTTTTTTTTGTGATTTTTTGTTTTTCGTGTTTTTTTTGTTTTTTTTTCCTATCTAGTTTTTTGTGATATATATATATATATATTATAGCACGTCGAAACCGTGGATCTCGACTGCACGCGTCGAAACCAACAAATTGCATCACACCAATTGTAGTAGTTTTTCTCAGATTTTTCGATTGTTTACAATCAAATAATTATTCAGTCGCAACTTCCTTAGTACGTTCACATTTTCTTAGTACGATTTGGGGAGCATCTAGACCGGACATTCACCTTGTTAAATGAGCTTTTTCCTTCTCAATGTTCAACAAAATCAACAACAAACTCAATATTCAAGAAATTCAACAACATGAATGAGTCTACCAAATTCCCAACATAATGCAAATTCCACACAAAAACAAAAACAATATTCAATGATCACAGTGTAGACATATTCAACCCACAAACAACTTAAATACAAAAATCCAACAAAGTTTTAGTTTGATTCCACAACCTTTCCGTTTGCAAAAATAGCTAAAGCCATGATCTTTCTGTAATCTGCAATATCTTTTGTAGTCGGTTTGTTCAGAAAGACGTCCCCAAGCATGCGCTCTACGTACATGCATGATAATGGACCACAACTGAAGGTATCATCCTGGACTAGTTGCTCATCTGTGGGCATAATCTTAACTGTGAAAGGGTAAGTTATAGGTTTTGACCTCAATTTCTAAAAATAGCCCGACTGTTGGAGTAAAAGTGGCAGCAAGTGGGTAAGTGGGGCCAATGTCTACGCTCAACTTTGCTAGGAGTTCTCAGGACTGTGGGCCAAGGAGTCGTAGACATTGATCTCCCACTTCTTTAAGTCCACACGACATACAACCCAGTGGTCCCCCACATTACATACCAAGACGACCTGTCAAATTCCATCCATACATTATCAATTAAAAATTTTGGCAGAGGTTGGATAAATTGTCGGAAACCACTACTTTATAATAAAAGCATCACTAATAAATCCAACTACTTACCTCAGAAACCTGAAGCCAAGGTTTACCCCAACTAATAGCTGTACCACGCACATATTTATTGATGGACTTAGGTGCCTTCCAATCGGTATAGACACATGTAAGCTTGCCCCACTCTAGCTCGAACAAACTCTGATAAATACGTTTTACCATTAGTAAAACATTGTCAATTTAAAATATCGATATTATTCTATATTGATGATAACAGTACTTACAAATAGAGTTGCGTCTTGGATGTTAATCGCTGACCAATGACCAGTTGCTTTTACTTTCACTTTGTCATACAATCTTCGGGCAATTACCTCAAGATATGGATTAATGTGCTACAACATTAAAGTGGGGGATCTTATTAATATCAAAACAATATGGTTGAAAACGAGCATTAAAATCCACATAAAAGAAAAGTACTTACAATATGACCAAGTTTTTTCTGAAATACCTCAATATATATGAAATAATTTCTTCCATGCAAACACTTAGGCGTCTGCTCAACGTCGATCCTAAATAAGTAATAAACAATAGTTATTAATGATAAAAAAACTCTATTTTACAAAATGCAAAGATAATAAATCAACACTTACAGTGTAGCATCTTTACCCTTCATCCATTTTTTGAAGGTGCGAGTCCATTTTTTCTCTTCGTCCTTCTGCAAGTAGTTCACAAAGGGTGAACTTACTTTTTTGCCCAAGAACCTCGTACGTCGTTGTTGTCGTGGCTCACTATCCTCATCATCATTCTCATCAATCGCCTAGGAGTTTTTTGAAGCAAAAGTATTAGTTGTAGGAGATTCTGGACAAATCCACAAATGTACAAACTTGCAACAAAAATTAGTTGTTGTACTCACCGTCTGCTCCACAGCCTCACGAGTAATTTCGAAAATGTCAGGAGATTTCTTCTCCCCATCATCCTTCTCATCAATTGTCTGGGAGTTTTTGTAACAAAATATATCAGTTTTAGGAGATTCTAGACAAATCCACAAATGTACAAACTTGCAACAAAAATTAGTTGTTGTACTCACCGCCTGCTCCACAGCCTCATAAGCAATCTCGACAATTTCAGGAGACTTCTTCTCCTCATCATCCTTCTCATCAATTGTCTGGGAGCTTTTGGCAACAAAAAATAGTCGTTTACGACTAAGAGTTTTTAGAACAAAAAATATTAATTCCAGAAGAAACAAAAAATGTTTGTTTAACTCATTCTCAACCACCTGCTCCAAATCCTGAGTGGACTTCTTCTCGGACCGCTCATCATGAATCGACTAAGAGTTTTTAGAACAAAAAATATTAATTCCAGAAGAAACAAATTGTTATTCAAGAAAAAATGTACAATAGTCAAATGCAATTATAAATAGTTTACCTCATTGGCAAACACCTCATGATCGTTCTCATCCTCTTCTTTCTTAGCCTCCTTCTCCTTCTCTTCTTCCTCTTCCTCATCCTTCTTTTCCTCTTCCTCCTTCTCTTCTTTCTCCTTCTCTTCTTTATTTGCCTCGTTTTCCTTCTCTTCTTCCTCATCCTCATCCTTCTTTTCCTCTTCCTTCCCTTCTTCATCTTCCTTCTCTTCTCTCTTATACTCGTTATCAACCACCTAAGAGTTTTTCTAAACCAAAAATATTAGTTTAAATAGAAACAAATTTCATTTTTTGGTAAAATTCATAAATGTGCAAATGTAAAAAAACTTACCCCATCACCAAAAGTTGGTACCGCCGGATTGAGAGGACCGCTTGATTCTCCTAGTGGAGAAGGTCGCCTGAGAGGACTGCTTGACATCATTTTACAAAGAATGAAAAAGTTTTAAATTACGAAAAATGTCAAAAATGCCACGTGAAATGCAAAAGTTAAGAAGTTACCCCACGACCAAAATTTTGAGTGGATGGACTCTCAGCTCCTCTAGTTTTATCCCCAGCTCTCGAAATAACATAACTATACAATCTTAGAAAAACCTCATGAAATGCCCGATCAATGGCAATGGGGACGACCTGACATAAAGTTTGTTCAACTATCGAAGGAATCAACTCTTTCATGCAATTTGAAACGCCTTCCTCCACCCATTGGTTGATTAGGTCTTTGTCCATTCCAACTGGCTCCTTCTGAGGCTCCCTCGGCTCATTTTGAGGCCTTCTCGGCTCCCTCTCCATCTCTTCTTCAGCTTCATCATTTGCTTCTACAGCCAGCTTCTTCAAATGTCTGTTCGCCGGCTGTCCAAGTTTCCTTCTTTTGGTGGCAAGTGTATGACGTGAAGACAAGGAGGCATCACCTAGCGGCTCGCAACAACTCTTCCACGAGTCGTGGTGGATATATTTCAACCCCAGTGATAAGTCCAATTCAACATTAGCCACATACGGCGCATTCCTCTCGGCATCAGTCAAACACATTGGTATACATTGAATCTATTAAGAAAATGCCAAAAAAATAAAAAAATTGACAGAAAGAAGAATAAGAATAAGAATAATTTCATAACAAGGATTATATAGCAATTTTAATGTAGAACATATATATTTACCTCGGGTTTATCAATGCCAGACAACTGAACAAAATTTTTCTTCAGGCAATTCCACCGAGTGCCTATCGGCAGGCCATTTCCGCTGCATACCATTCCACCTCCTCGTACAAACTCGGGCATCATCTTGCAAGCCCATATCTATTTAAAAAAAAAATAGTAAATGGTCCTTTTAAACTAAATAACAAAAAATAATGACACAATTATAAAATTGTATATGTACCTAAAACGGCATTAAAAACCCATGGATGTTCAACTGAACATCGCACCCCTCATCTGGTGCACTTATACCATCGAGACAATGGTATAAACGCTGAAAGCTAAATGTGGCCCATGGAAATTTCCCGAACACGTCCGGATTTTCAACTAACGTCCAAAGCCAAAGTGGCATAGCGGACCTCGGGTCGGGTACAAATAAGAAAAACTGAACAATTAAGATCATGGCAGCCTTCAGCGCGTTATCGGGATTATTCTGAAAATGACCGTTCGTGAAATCCCTCAACAAATTACCTCATATCACACTCTTTCCATCATAGTGGCATCGATATATCCCATCAATGGCTAGTAAACTCTCATTATCCTCGGGGATAAATTCCGACCCACCAAACATCAAGCCACTGATTTGGGAAAATTTGACTTTTTCAAATTTATAATTATTACCTCTAATTCGAAACCAACGCTCCTTCTCTCGAGCGTCACGCAGAAAAACCTCTCGACCCAAAGGCAAGTAGTAGTCTCCCACTGTAGTATGCTTGCCCATCAAACCTCAAGAAATGTCCAAAACAAGATTCTTCAAACTCCCGAAGATGGCCACAAGCACCTAATTGATTCTTAATATAACCTATTACTTTAGGCTTTGTCTGACAATTGATTTTGCCGCTCCAAGTGCAAGATTTACCCTATCTCCAACTCCAACAATCCCCCTAACAATCATGAAACAATCAATATTATTTTAATTTTTTTACAAACACAAGAAACACGGTTTCTTGCAAATGAAACAGACTTCTAGTCAAGAACCTGGTTTCGTGCCAAGAAACTGGTTTCGTGAGTTTATAATGAGTTATATGTTGTTTACTAAAGAAAGAATATTTAACTTCCATTTTTTTCAGCAAGAAACTGGTTTCTTGCCAAGAAACTGGTTTATTGACAAGAAACTGGTTTCTTGACAAGAAACTGGTTTCGTGAGTTTATAATGAGTTTTATGTTATTTACTAAAGAAAGAATATTTAACTTCCGTTTTTCCTTCAGCAAGAAACTGGTTTCTTGCCAAGAAACTGGTTTCGTGAGTTTATAATGAGCTTTATGTTGTTTACTAAAGAAAGAATATTTAACTTCCGTTTTCTTCAGCAAGAAACTGGTTTCCTGCCAAGAAACTGGTTTCTTGCCTAGAAACTGGTTTCGTGAGTTTATAATGAGTTTTATGTTGTTTACTAAAAAAAGAATATTTAACTTCCGTTTTCTTTAGCAAGAAACTGATTTGCCAAGAAACTGGTTTCGTGAGTTTATAATGAGTTTTATGTTGTTTACTAAAGAAAGAATATTTAACTTCCGTTTTCTTCAGCAAGAAACTGGTTTCTTGCCAAGAAACTGGTTTCTTCAGCAAGAAACTGGTTTTGTCAGTTTGAGTTTTATGTTGTTTACTCAAGAAAGAATATTTAACTTCCGTTTTCTTAAGCAAGAAAACTGGTTTCTTGCCATACTCTTTCTTGAGTAAACAACATAAACTCATTAGTTCCTTGAACCAGAAAACTGATGTTTTTCCACGTAAACTACAAAACTTATTTTTGAGCAAAAAAACATCATACCTCGTTAGCGGTTGTCATCTTGTCGTGTTCCAAGAATAGCGCCTCAAAGAGGTAAGAGGTTTATATGAAGATCTGTTTTCAAGTTAAGAAAATGAAGAAATGCATCAATTTACATATAAAGATGACTACTTCTTCACGATATATCAAATTAGTAGCAAAAGCTCAATTAACTCAAAACTAAAGACATAAATAGGGTGGCATACAATCGTATTTTGAGTTGGACAATCTGATTGTAGAAACCGATATTATTCAGAATAATTCAGCAGCACATATGCCACCTGACTGATAGAAGTAAAAGGAAAGATCTTACACTAACAAGTGCATGCTCAATGATGCATATTGAACAATGGTTCCTTCATGTTTCACAAAAACCATCATTATCCAGTAATTCAGAGTCCATAAAGAGAAAATGATAATTTTTCATACGCTAGAGCTCAAATAATTAAAAATCAGCAATTTCACTATAAAGTTACAGTCACAGTAGTCATAACACATTCATAAGAGGAGTACAATCCATAAAACAAGTAGTTCAGTTTTGAAGTGGAAATACAAACCAAACTAAAATTTCACAAGAAATCCATATACTGTTGAGTCAACTCTTCATCAAACCCCCCAAAACATAATTCCAGTAAATCAATTATCTATTAATATATATATATGTTATTTGAAGATTGCAAGATAAGTAACTAATGTCCAGTTAAACTCGATGTTATCATGTTTTCTTGCACGGTTTGTCCTAAATTTACACTTTGTCTACCGCAAAAGTATAATACAATTTTGCACAACACTTATTTCTTGCAATGATGTATGCTACTAAAAGCTTCTCAAAAAATAGCTAAAATACCATTCAATATTAATTTCTTTGATTTCCGTAAGATAAATAAACATGCATAATTGACTATTTTTTTATTTTTTTTCGGATACGCCAGTTATTTCATAATTGAACAACAATAAAGCAAGCACTTTTATGGAATTATCAAAAATAGGCTTTGTACACACCCCTTGGATCCTCTTGAAGAGCAGCACATAGACACACATAGACCTCGTAACCCTTTGCCACATGTTATAATGAATTCACGTACCCATTCAACGACCACATCCTCAACAAAATGAACACATCAATTTTCATTTTCATTACAAGTTAATTAGTTTCATTAATTCACATACCCTTTCATTGACCAAATTGATTTAATTACTGATTTTGGACAGAAGCATAACAAATTTCACAATTTACAGCCCAACAATACTTTCCTTAGTATTTTTCATGATAAATTATCTCACAATTTGCTAAAACCATCCCAAATAAAAGAATTATTCATCACACCCAACTATGAACACATAAGATCCAAAAAACAATTTTCAGTCGGAATGGGAAGAGCAAAAAACACATAGGCTCGTTGAAGTGTTGAAAACAAAAATCCAAAAAATAATTTCCAGTCAAAAATACTTTCAACATTAGCCCCGTTGAACACATAAGATCCAAAAACAAATTTCGAATTCTTTACCAAAAAGACTAAAAAACCCTAAAAATTTGGAGTTAAGGAACCGCGCCTTGGGAAGAGCAACGGTGCCGGGGAAGAGCAGGGAAGCGGAAATGAGAAGAGCAGCAGCCTGTGAGTCTCCGGAATGAGACGAGCAACGGATTGCGAGTCGCCGGAACGAGACGAGAACGCACTCAACAGACAGGGACTCGTCGGAAGAGATGAGCAGCAGTCGGTGAAATGAAAATGCAATAAAAACCTTTGCAGCGCTCGACGAATCGCCGGAATAAGAGAGGAAATTTCAATTTTTTGCAATGGGGAGAGAATGAACTTTTGCAGAGGGATGGCGGGCTTGCGTGCAACAAAGGGGAAAAAATTATGGAAGAAAATGAGGAAAATAATGGAAAGGGGAAAAAATGAAAAAATGAGTCCAGGGGCAATTACGTACTTTTATTTATCAAAATGGCTAGATTTCATTTTTCTTATAAAGCTGGCTATATTTCATTTGTGCTTTCACTTAAGCGCTATAAAGCACCATTACCACATTATTTTTTTTTCTAAATAAACAGTCCAAACATAGGATAGCTCACTAGCTCTTACAACCAAGACATAAAAGAATTACTACAATGGTGGCCTAAAAGACAACAAACCAAACAACTTACTAAAGGCAAATGCCACGATTTGAAACCTATAGTAAGCAAGACACAACAACAAACCAAAACCACAAAAATATAGTAGAACAACAAATAAAACAACAAAAGAGGTTACTGAATACAAGAACCTAGCCTCTAAAAAACTAAAAGCAGAACTTCTGGAATTTATACCACGGACCCTCTCCGACATCCATACGTTGAAGTACCCATAAGTTACGCGATTTCCAGAGCCATCAAAGTATATACGTCGATAACTGAATGTGGGCTCAAAACCAGATATTAATACATCTCAGCAATCCACCACCACCATCTCATAAAGTCTTTTGCATCATCCTCAAAAACATTCCAAGCAACTGGGGCTAACTTCCAAACAGTTTGAGCTCTTGAGCATTCAAATAAATATGCCCCACACTTTCAACATGCTCCCCACAACACTGACACATCCAATTAACCACCATTCTTCTCCTCTTTTAGTTCATGCTCACAAGAAGAGTTTCAGTAAAGCATTTACAAACAAAGTGTGTCTTCTTGGTTTTCATTTTCAGTTCTCAGCATCTCACCCTAGCCTTTTTATCACCCTACATATGTAAGATTAGAGAATCGGGGCAAGAGGGTGCGGTCCCAAGCATATTAAGCGCACCATAAGAGGGTGAGCCTAGGTGCACCATAGTGAGGTTTCATCCCAAAACCAATTGGTGATGAGAGGAGTAGCTCACTTGGCTTATATACTAGGCTCATTTTCCCTATATAATCAATGTGGGACAACTAACAATTGATACTCCAACACGCCCTCACTTGTGAGTCCTTTATAAGTCCACGCCCAAAGCAGGTCGGGTAGAGATAGAGACCCTGGCTGGAGTTGGCCGGGTAGAGATAGAAACCCAGGCAGGAGTCGGCCTGGCTCTTATACCATGTACGATTAGAGAATCGGGACAAGAGGGTGTGGTCCCACTCATATTAAGTGCACCATAAGAGGGTGAGCCTATGTGCACCATAGTGAGGTTCTATTCCAAAACCAATTGGTGATGAAAGGAGTAGCCCACTTGGCTTATATACTAGGCTCATTTTCCCTATAGAATCAATGTGGGATAACTCGCAAGTGATACTCCAACAACATAGAAACACTACTCCCAGGGGTGTCTAGAAAGAGCACCTTCTTAAGAATTGTAGCAGAGAGAAGACATTTAAAACTTACCTTTGGAGTCTTAGTCCACACCCATTTGTCCTTGACCTCCAGGCAATGCAGTTAATTTTCAGATTAGCTTCACAAGAATCATGAGTGAAAACTGATTCTATTAGATCTCAATCCATCATCTACCTCTGTCAATAAAGAGTTCACCACCTAAGTCAGATTAAACTTCATAACTCCTACAGTTAAAGAATGAACATCAAAAGAAAGTCTAGACACCCAAGGATCACTCAGAATTTCAGTATTCTGACCATCCATAACATCATTTTTGAAACCTTCTTGTAAAATGAAAGCACTCTAACCCATCAATTCCATAACCAAGAAGCGTAGCCACTATTCTTTACATCAAGAACACAACCATAAGGAAAATATTTTTTCTTAAGGATTATTGTCATCACTAAGTTTGGTTTTGTAAGGAGTCTCTAAATCTACTTACGGATAATTGAAAATCCTAATATCCTTAAAGCTTAAGCCTCCAGACTCCTTAGGAACAATTATCGTATTCTAAGCCAGCCAATGCACCCTTTTTTTCTTCTTGTTCAATACCATTAGACCACCAGAAGTTTGCACTAAGCTGAGAAATATCCTTACAAATGCTCACAGGCAAACAAAAGCGAGACATAACAAAAATATGCAAGCTATTAATCACTGCCTTTAACAAAACCTCTTTCCCTTTGTCTTAAGAGAGAAGCTTATTCTTCCAACTGATAAGCCTAGATTTCACAACATATATCGCAAACTTAAAAACCTCTCTCTTTGTTCTTTTTAAACCAAGAGAAAAACTCAGATACCTAGAGGAACTACAAACAAAAATCCCCTCAAGTTTAATACAAAGAATATGCTCAAGTTCTTCAAGAGAGTTCTTGCTAAAGAAAACTGGGGATTTTTCCAGGTTTACTTTTTGCCCAATAAAGTTCTAATATACAGACAAAATCCTTATCAAACTATTTGCATTATGCACCTAAGCAGCACAAAACAAAAGAAAGTCATCAACAAATAAAAGGTGAGTTAACACAATACCCCCTCTAGTTAACCCCAGATCTTGAATATCCCCCACAATAACAGTTGTGACAATCAACCTTGACAAGATTTCAGAGACCATGATGAAAAGATAAGGAGATATTGGGTCACCCTGCCTAACTTCCCTAGATTGGGTTAAAAAGCCAGACACCTCCCATTTACATTGAAAGAGAAAGTAGTTGAAGAAATGCAAGCAATGATCCACGTCACAAAGGTAATATGAAAGCCCAATTTCTGCATTAATTTTATCACACAGTTCCACTCCATAAAGTAATAAGCTTTCATCATGTCCAGTTTGAGGCGATCAAACTCCTCTCTAGTCACCTGCATCATCGGCTCACCTCCTCCCGGCGCAACTCCTTGACCAAGCGTATGTGCAAGCTTAGGAGAATAGGAATAGGGTTCCTTAATTAATGAAAATACTTGTGGGTCAAACCTACTATTCTAATTAATTAAATAATATTATGGGTCACTAACATAATATTATTGCACTCCATTTTGTAGCCCAAATTACAATTGAAACTCCAATAATAATTACTCGAATTATCTCCTCATGCTTAAGATATAATATCCATTAATTAATTCGATTACTAATAATCAAAAATTAATTAATTTATTATTATCTCACCGAATATAACTCTCGTTCATCACATTATTAATATGCGGAATTTAGTCCACCTGCAAAGTTTAGCATAATAATATTTCAAGAACTCACTCTGGGGACATCATCAAACTAAACGTACATGGTAACCGTATATATCCTAATAGCACATCATACATACAACAATATTACCCAAGACAATGAGTCTATTGGTCTAGTTCACTAAACCTCACCCATGTGAATAAAAGT
>CACSLK010009714.1:3692776-3705312 GCA_902706635.1 Striga hermonthica
TCCAAATCCTCATGCGTAGGGCCAAGTTGGGGGAAATCGTCAACGTCACCGAGGAGCTCGTCAAATTGGCCAGCAACGTCATCTCCAACATGATGCTCAGCATCCGGTGCTCCGAGACAGAAGGGGACGCCGAGGCCGCCCGGACCGTGATTCGACAGGTGACCCAGATTTTCGGGGAGTTTGACGCGGCAGACTTGATCTGGTTCTGTAAGAACTTGGATCTGCAGGGGATTAGGAAGAGGTCGGAGGACATTCAGAGGAGGTACGATGCCCTGTTGGAGAAGATTATCAAGGACCGGGAGGAGGCGCGGCGGAGTGGAGGAGGAGGAAAGGAGGCTAGGGATTTTCTGGATATGTTCCTTGATGTGATGGAAGGCGGCAAGGCGGAGGTCAATTTCACCAGAGAACATCTCAAGGCTTTGATTCTGGTAAGTAAACTATTAACTGATAAGTTATCAAAATTTTAAGCAACTACACTATTTACTTTGTACATACACAAATTTAATTATGAATAGGCATAATTAATATCAGTTTAGTTACACTAAAAACAAGCACATTTATTGGTTAACCTATTATAATAAGTTAACATGAATGCTGAGTAGTTAAATAAAAAGTTAATGGGGCGGCCCTTGAGGGCCTAAATTGTTCTGTCAAGCTTTTAAGCCATCTAACGTCTTTAATATGGATAGTGACATTGCGACCTATAAATAGAGGGTTGGCACCAAGCAACTACCTATATAAGTTGCTGCCTAAATAAGATTGGCCTCCTTGTTTTATATAGCATTGTATTTGTGTAAGTGCATGAACAGCAGTAGCTGATTAGGTTGGTTTGATGGGGATAAAAGGACAAGTTTTAACGAGTATGAAACCACAAATTTTGCTGTTATTTATTTGTTTATTGTATCATTAACACAAAATAAATAAATAAATATTCCAAGGATTTCTTCACGGCGGGTACGGACACGACAGCCATTGCGACCGAGTGGGCCATAGCGGAGCTCATCAACAACCCGGATGTGCTGAGAAAGGCCCAGAATGAGATTGATCAAGTGGTGGGTCTTGACCGGCTGGTTGAGGAATCGGACTGGCCCAACCTGCCCTACCTCCAAGCGGTGATCAAGGAGATGTTCCGTCTCCACCCACCCATCCCAATGCTTTCGAGGAAGTCGGTCTCTGATTGTGTAGTGGGCGGCCACTTCATCCCTGCAAAGACCATCCTTTTCGTCAACATCTGGTCCATGGGGAGGAACCCCGACTACTGGGAGAACCCACTTGAGTTCAGGCCCGAGAGGTTTCTCGAGAGCTCCATCGACGTCAAGGGGCAGCACTTTGAGCTCCTACCTTTCGGGACGGGCAGAAGGGGCTGCCCGGGGATGCTGCTCGCCATACAAGAGCTCATCGTCATCATCGGGACAATGGTGCAGTGCTTTGATTGGAGGCTGCCTGAGGGGTGCGGGCACGTTGACATGACCGAGCGCCTCGGCTTGACAGCTCCACGGGCCAACGACCTCTTCTGCAGGCTGGTGCCCAGGGTTTCCCCAGAGATTATTTCCGAGCAGTGAACGGCAAAACATGTTTCATTCAAGGAAAAAGAAAAAAGTTGTGTACCCTAGGTATGTTATTGAGATGGTACAGTCTCTTATGATTCGAAGTTAATTATTTTTGTGTGTTAATAAATTGGCTGTTGAGGGGCATAAAACTTTTAAGGGGAAATGAAGTATTGATCAATGGGAGAGAGTTAGCTGGATATGATTTGGGTTTCTGTGGCATATCGTACATCGTACAGTATAATTAATGTTTTGTCTAGACCGAAATACTCTCTACCGGACGCCACATTAGAAGGACGTGAATACATATAAATTTGATTAGTTTTCTATTGTTTTTTTTAACCCTAGTTAATTTTGAAGAAAGTAGTATGATTTGTTGTTAATTGGAATATAAGTTTAAATTAAATAATATATAAAATAAAATAACTAAAGTTAATTTGATTTAAAGTAGGAGAAAAATGATTGAAAGTGATAATTAGTTAAAATTATGTGTGTGGATGAATAGTAAACTAAAATTGATGTAATTGTAAGAACAAATTTCGTGTATTGAATTTTTAAACACGAAAAATATTTCACAAATAAATTTCTCGAATCAAATAAAAATAGTGGATTACATTCTCTATTATTCATCTGATTATTCTCACGAAAAATTTAAAATCTTGGAGCGAAATATTTGGTTTCATCTTCTCATTGACTTGATTTGACTTGAATTAACGTTAATCCGAGGGTCAACGCTTCGATTTCGGATCAAACGTCCCAAGAACGCGAAGAACACGAATCTTTGATATTATCCGCAAAGTAGATCTTGAATCTTCTCCACGCCGGTTTTGAGTTCACTAACGTTATTCGGAGGCTTCGCAGCTTGTTTCCGGAATGAACGCCAGTCTTGAAGTAGAACGCGCTTGAATCTTGCTTCGAATTTTCAAGAACACTTTTGAATCTTCAAGAACACTTAAATCTTGTCGAAAGAATTTTCTAGAGCTCTTAAACTTGAATATGAATTATGATGTATGATTTTGGCTTCAACTAAAGTCCCTATTTATAGGTGTAGGATAGAGTATTTTAACAAAATAAAAAATCGTACGACGCGATTTGATTGGTCCACGATGATTCACATGCGATCTTCTAGATCCACTTAAATCTCTCAACCTATTATATAAGATATGATTTATTTACCAAGAATAAGGATTTTCCACTTGACATTGTTTGATTGGTCAAGAATTAAAATATCAATTAGTTAACTATTTAAATTTAGGAATTAAATATGTAGAAATTCCTAAAATATAAATAGAAAATATGACTTGATTTTTAACAAATTAATTTTCACGTGGCGCAATTGGATTGGCCACAATTTTCATGCATCTACAAATGCCCCCTCGAGACTTGTTCACGAACGACGTGTCTTAAAGTGAAAAAATCGCGACTTTCTTTTACTCAAACTTGGAAGACGTGATATGAACTTACAAGGTCCACGAGAACCCAAAACTTGTTGCCATGTGTATCAAATAGCCCAAAGCTTTGGAAGACGTGATATGAACTTACAAGGTCCACGAGAACCCAAAACTTGTTGCCATGTGTATCAAATAGCCCATGTGTACTACTTCTATCAGGGGAAGTTGCTAAATTGTTGGAATAAATAATTATTTATGGGGAAAAAGTCTCAACTGAATTATATTAAACACTCAAATCGATCACTAACTTATTAATAAAATGACTGCTGCTGAATCTAATGGTGGAAAGATGAGCACTCAATTAATAAATGAAAACAAAAAATTTTGTACAAAAGTGGTTTAAAGGTAATGTTTTTCATACAAGTTGTATGAGTTAGATGCTCATAGTTAAAATAATTTCAATAACAAGGAGAAATTGAAGAAAATTGGAAAACATATGAATTACGGGTCATGTACATTGAATTCTTTTTTCCAGGATGATGATGAGAAAATAGTCCATGCTGAAGAGTTTGAGCTGTCGATTCATAAGGATCTTGTAAAAAATCTAATTATGAGATGAAATAGGTCATTCTTTTTCACTTATTTTTTTTCATTATTTATTTTTTAAATATTTATTAATTCTTATGTTTATACTAATATATTCGTTTCTTTAGAGTGTTATTTTATATGACAAGAAGCATGGTACTATAGATCCAACTTTTGATTTTAATGTGGCTAAAATTAGTGATAAGACATGGTTTTACACTCTCTTCGAGCCGGGATATTTTTGGGAAGCTAGTGTTAGTCTCTACTATTATATACTGTATTTTCAATATTAGTTTTTCTCATTCCGCATATTTCTGATATTATTAAATTTTTTATTTCATTTTACAACATATTGAAGTTATTTTCTACTACGTGAGGAAGACCGGGTTGTATTCAAATTTGGAACTACCAGTGAGATACACAACCACGGATCCACTTTTTGATGAAACGATCAAGTCCTTGTATTTGAGGTATATCGAGCATGGTTCTGAAAGTATAATTGATGTCTCCAGCCTCATTTCTAATTATATAATGGGTTACAAACAAATATGCGGCAAACAATGGGTCAAAGTTGATCACGTTTTATTACCAATATATCTTGAGCTAAACGAAGTAGGTCGGTGGATCCTTGGTAGACTTTACTTTTTTGATAGATTAACATATGTTTATAACTCGCGTTGGTCGGTAAATGATAATTTCGATGTTGCAAATTCTGTAATGTGCTACTCAGATATCCTGCCACTTTTTCTTGACCTTGTTGGATTTTATAAGAAAAGGTATGATATCAAACAAAAGATGGACCATATGCGAGAAAGAAAATTATGGAGTCTTTCGTTATTGTTATCATTAATGGGTTGCCAGGAGAAAAACTCAAGTATACGGATATTCACATACGATATATATATATATATATATATATATATATTATCTTTTTATAGGTCATGTTCATATGGTGTTTTCTCATCAAATCTTATATTTCTCGTGTTTGTTCAGCGATTCTGGGTGGTTTGTCGCATCATATGCATAATACTTCATCACTGGAGCTGAAATGCCTATTCGAGATTTTGATTGTTTTTTTACACAAAAAAACGTTTTGCTACTTTACTATTCAAGCATGGAAACCTCAAATTGGAACATGGTTACCAAAGTGTCAATGAATCCTCTGGTCTTTTACTCGATGATGCAAGAACAATTTTTATATGATAACAAGAAAAAGGAGACAAAGTAGTTTTTTTAGTTCTTTTCCATGTTCCTTAAATTTCTTTTTCAAATAGGATAATGCAAGTGTTTTGTAATAACAAAATTTAGAGTATTTAGTTGATTGCACTTGTTTTCATTTTTCATAATGTTTGCTTGTATAGACTTTAATAGTTGTTTTTGGGAATTAATTATAAGAATGTACTACGTATATCGTTTATCTCAGAAAAATAATAAGGATAAATATCTTTTTCTTTCATCGGACATGAAATGAAAGTTGGTTTTCTAAACCCAAATGTCCTGTTGGAGATTAAAACAGGGCATTGCACATGTTAACCATAGAAGAAAAATATGCATAATCTTAAATATAATTAACTTATTAAATCACCAAGTAATGGTACATGCTAACACACATCAGTTTGCACAGTCAAATATATCCCATCAAGATGCTTGTTGTCTTTTTTTTTTAACAAACGATAGGATACTCATTTAACAAGGATAAAAATCCAAATACACATTGTTCAAATCAAATACATCGCATGATATGGGAGACCTCACAGACGAGGCCTAAATGCAATAAAACCAACTAAGACAAAGGCAGCAAAGAGCTGAAGTCCTAGACTTAGCCAAAAAAGCAGATAAGAGAAAGGAGAGAAGTGAAACTGCACCCATGCCTAGCACCTCTCTACATCCTCCGGTGGACCAATAAGTTAAGCGGATTGGAACTCAGTCCAATCTCTGGCAACCTGCTTCAAGATACAAAGTTCAGAGAGTTGTTGCTTCTGAAAGATCCAAAGGTTACGGCTTTTCAACAGCCACCATAGAATGTATGTTGACAATTGAATTCTGTCTTCATTAATGGCTCTATGGTTGAGGCTGCAGATGTTCCACCACCAGTCTGCAAAGGTAAGGGAAGAAGTGGGTAAAGACTCCCATTGGATTGGTGCTAATCTCCAGACCTTCTGAGCTTTACTGCATTGCAAAAGAATATGGTCTATGGTTTCAACGTCTTCTCCACACACAGCACAAATAGGATCAACCTGGACACCTTTCTTAATCAAATTAGTGGAAACAGGTAAAGCCTTTGAGAAGCATCTCCAGATGAAATGCTTAAGTTTTCCACAGACCTTGAGTCTCCAAGTTCTCTCCCTGACTTTAATGTCCCTAACACTAGAGTTGCTGCTTTCAGGATAGTCCAGTAGTTGTAATTTAATGGAAGAGAGGTAAGAATAAGCTGAAGCTACTGAGAAAGATCCCTGCTTTACATTGTGCCATAACCAACCATCAGATTTGTCAGGATTGAGGCTATTCAACTTCAAAATGGCAGCTGCAACTTCTCTATCAAACAGAGCATTTATCAGATCAGAGTTCCAATGTTTCCCATCAGTGGTTAGTTCATTAACAAAGGTGCATTCTGAATGAATTCCCTCCTTGAAAGAAATTTTCTTGTTATCAAGGGATTTAATCCATGGATATCCCAGAATAGGAGTATTCAAACCACTGTGCAGATTAACTTTAAGATTAAGATCAAACTTTTTCTTAACCACCATCCAGCAATTCCACACCCATGACCCACCTGTTCTGCTTTTAGCTTCAAAGAAAGAAGATGTGGGGTAGTACCTTGATTTTAAAACTTTTCCAACCAAAGAGTCAGGATTAGAGACAAGTCTCCAGAGTTGCTTTATGATCATGGCCTCATTAAATAATTGGATATCTTGGAAGCCAAGACCTCCCATCTCCTTAGCAGTTGTAATTTTTTGCCATGCAACCCAAGAAATGCCAGAGTCTTGATTAAGTCCCTTGCTCCACCAAAATTGAGCACAAATCCTAGCAACATCTTTACAGATAGCAACAGGAAGCTTGAAGCAACTCATAACAAATACTGGTAAAGCATTAAACACAGCTTTGATTAGAGTTTCTTTACCAGCAGGTGTTAGATACTTGTTTTTCCAGCTTTGGATTCTGCCTCTGACAGCTTCAGTGACATAAGAGAAAGTTTGGATCTTGGATTGTCCAATCCCTAAAGGGAGGCCCAGGTATTTAGTGGAGCTTTGAGCAGTAATGTTGTTCAAGACAGAGCAGATACTCCCTTTCACCTGAGGCTGAGTGTTTTTGCTAAAAAAGATAGAGGACTTTCTCCAATTGACTTTCTGACCCGAGAATTCTTGGTACTTGTCAAGAATATCCATGAGTTGGAATGCCTGATTACAGTCAGCTTTGCAGAAAATAAGAGTATCATCAGCAAATAGCAGATGGGTGAGAGTAGGGCCTCCTTTAGAGATTCTGAGACCTCTCAAACCACCAAGCCCATTATCAGATAGCAAAAGAGAAGAGAAAACTTCAGCAACAATTATAAAGAGGTAGGGGGACAGAGGGTCCCCCTGTCTGATACCTCTAGAAGGTTCTACAAATCCAGTGACATTGCCATTAATGTTGAAAGAGAAGGTAGGAGTAGTAATACATCCCATGACCCAACTGACAAATTTGGGGTGAAATCCCATTTTACTCATAACTTTTTTCACACTTCCCCATTCTAATCTGTCAAAGGCCTTAAGTAAGTCCAGTTTGATAGCCATGAAGCAATTTTTACCTGACCTATGCCTGTTGAGGAAATGGAAAACCTCCTGGGCAATCACCACATTATCCATGAGAAGTCTGCCTGGGATAAAAGCAGTCTGAGAGTCTGAGATGCAAGAGTGCAAGCAGGGTTTGATTCTGTTGGCCAATATCTTGAAGATTAACTTGTAGACCACACCACAAAGGCTTATAGGCCTGAAATTGCTTAAAGATGTGGGATGAAGACATTTGGGGATCAGGGTAACAACAGTGTGGTTCCAATACCTGAGCATTCTTCCAGATTGGAAGAAGCTTTTAATAGCAGCACAAATGTCTTCTTTGAGGACCTGCCAGAAGTACTGATAAAACAGACAAGTCATCCCATCTTCACCGGGAGATTTTTCAGGGCTCATACTGAAGAGGACTTCACAGATTTCATCTTCATGGACTTCAGAAATGAGGTCTAAATTCTGCTGGTCAGAGATGGAAGTGGGGATAAGATTCAGAAAATCAGCAGTACAAGATGAGCCTTCTGAAGTATATAGCCTGTCATAGAAATGGCAAACACAATTCTGAATCTCTTGAGGTGATACATAAACTCTGTCAGCCTCATCCACAAGTCTAGAAATTGCATTAAGTTTCCTTCTGTGGGTAGTGAATGCATGAAAGAACTTCGTGTTCTTGTCTCCTTCTTTGAGCCATAATTGCCTTGACTTCTGTCTCCAGAAAGATTCTTCTTCGAGATAGGCTTTGTTAAGCTGGGATGAAATGGAGTGCCAAGTGTCCCAGTCTCTATCACCATCAGCTGCTCTAATAGATTCCATGGCTGCATTAAGGGATTTGATCTTCTTCTGGTTTTCAGAATTGTGGGACATGCTCCAAGCCAGGAGAGCCTTCCTAGTAGCCTTAATTTTTTCTTTCACTTGAAACATTGGAGTTCCCTCCATTGGGTTAGCCCAAGCTTCTTCCACAATTTCTTGCACTCCATCTTTAGAAAGCCACCTTTTGTCAAATTTAAATCTGCTCTTGATCTTCACAGAATGTGGGTCAGAGTTGATGATCAACATGCTATGGTCCGAGGAGCTTCTGAAGATGTTCTCTACATAAGAGTGGGGATGAGAAGAGAGCCAATCCAAAGAGCAAAAAGCTCTGTCAAGTATTTCTTCCACCAGCCCTTCATTGTCTCGATTATTAGCCCAAGTATATTTGTAGCCTGTCCAGTTGATCTCACTCATACCCATGTCATGAATGAAGGAGTTGAAACCAGAACAACTCTGAAGGTTTCTAAGAGTACCACCATGTTTCTCATCACTGGAACACAGATCATTCCAGTCACCTGCACAAAACCAATGAGACCCCCAACTCCTCTGCATATCCAAGAGCTGAGACCACTGGGATTCTCGAACACTCTGAATAGAGCTCATATAAACCAAAATAAGCCAGGTGCTTCTCTGATCTTGTTGAGTAGTAAATTCAACTTCAATGCAAAAGTCATGACAGATAATTTGGATAATATTCACATCAAGATTCCAAAACAGGAGCAGACCACCAGAGAGCCCAATAGGATTAACTGACTTCCATCTATCTTCACATTTAAGGCTAAGACAAACAGTATTTACAAAAGCTGCAGATTTTTTAGTTTCAGACAAAAAAGCAAAAGAAGGGCGATGGGTCCTTAGGGACTCCTTAAGCTGGGGAATTGTAGAGGGTCCACCCAAACCTCTACAATTCCACACCAGCACTCTCATTTGTCACTTGTTGGCCCATTAAGGTTGGCCAACTCGACCTTTTCCAGAGAGAGTCTAGGTTTTTTACCAGAAACTGTTGTGCCCCCTTGTGAGTCATCCATCGTAATAAGATCTTTACCACTTGGTCTGTCTCTTTTTTGGGATAAGTTTAGAGACTGGTTAGATGAAGAGCCCTTAGCACCCTGAAGTTTATTCTTAGAAGGCCCCGTCCTCTTCCACTTTCTGCCTTTATTATGCAGAGCAGTAGCCTCAGATTTGGATTCTGAGTAAGTTTCCATTTCCAAGGGCGTTTCTGAGACAATGACCTTGCCTGAGGCTTCTTCCCCTTCTGCAATTGGTTGGAGATTAGATAAATAGGGGGAATTAATATCAGTCAATATGATGGCAGAAGAGTGCAATGATTCTCTTTCCTTAGAAGATGGAGATAAAAGCTCTTTCTCTCTTTGAAAGTCTGACTGAGATTGAACTTGAACTTCTATAAGGCTAGAATCTTGAGGAAATGGGATGGGCGAGGATCTATCTTTGCCTCTCGCATTGAGATCAGGGGTGGGAGAGTTGGAGTTGATAGTGTGCCCAGTAGTTTTGGAGGCTATGGAACCTGAGTGGCTGGATTGATAAGCATGTAAACTGGAAGCTCCTTCCCCCACCTTTAGCCATTCCCCAAATTGACCATCCTGAAGCGAGTTGCCAGCAATATCTTCCAGTCTGATTTTGCAATCTTTGTCATTGTGCCCAAAGGTACCACAATAATAGCACAGCCCTACTAGCTTCTCATACTTAAAGTTGATTTTAATGATCTGATCTCCCAAGCGTACATTAGTACATCTCATAATAGGCTCCTTGACATTAAGCGAGACAAGCAGTCTGAAAATTCTTCCACCTTCGATGTCACCTGCTTTGGAAATGGTGACATTGCGAACTGATTTGAAGAGCTTGCCAATCTTAAGACCGACCTCCGTACTGAGCCAATGGAGGGGGACATTGTAGACATGGACCCAGAGGAGCAATTCTTCAAAACACTTGTGGTTACTGGAAATACCTGGCGTCCACTCATGGAGAATAAGATATTGGTTATCATAAATCCAGTTCGTACCAGAGACAACCTTCTTTAGATCCTCGCTCTGTTCAAAGATAAATTGGAAAAAATTAGGGCTAAGCTCCCTAATTTCAACAGATTGATGGATTTTCCGAATTGTGGTCATCGTTCTCTTTAAGCCAAATAAGCTGGCCCGCTTCTCCCCAATTATTTTACCGAAAAGGCTTCTACGACATTCATCTTTGCTGAGCTCAATGTCGTCGTGCTTGATATCAAGGATGGAGTTTTCCCTTTCCGACAATGAAAATTTTTTCATCTTGAGCTCTAACTCAGGATCCCCAAATGGGATCGATGTTTCACCACTCTCCGGTGCTTCAGCGTGATCTGGATTCATCTGAAACTGATAAAACTGGAAAAGAAAGGATGCAATAGAGGATCTTAGCAAAGATAATGCGGTTCCCACCTGGGAGAATTAGGGTTCCCACTTTCAAGATGCTTGTTGTCATTCATAGGTAATTCACTATATTTTCAATGAAATAAAACGTGAATTCCGCATGTGTTAACTTATAACCACCTCATCAATCTAAAAACCAGTAAATGAATAATCAATGTTATCGGCTAACAATACATCTCATTGATGTAGAAACTTTTGAAAATACGAACAAACTTTTGTGCAAATCTTGTTTGTTGCAAATCTTGTTTGTGCACACGAACTTATTTGATGGGTTGAGCATGATTGTCAGCTTATCCATTTGCGTCTGGTCAAACGCACATATCTCGAAATCAGTTAAGTATTTTAATGAGTTCAATACTAGAATTGAGCTAAATCTATTGATATTCTAGTGGGCTAAGCTGTTAACAAGCTTAAATAAAATATGAAGTTATATATTTGTTTGGCATAGTGATACTCATTTGATCAAACTGTTCTATATTTTTTTTTTTAAATAATAACAATTTGATCCAATATAGCTTGCAAGAATTCTAGTTGAGCTGGTATCAAATTCGAGCATCTTCAATATTAACCTACTGAAGGAGCAACATTTATATCATGTAGAGTCAATTAAATACAAAAGCCTAAGTTAATAAACTTGTAGTTTAATTCCCATGCTTAAAAACTAATATATGCATCATGAAGTGAAATAAATTTCACCCGAGCTCCTTCAACTCGAACGGCCTCGCTCCTGCAAGAACCCAACGTCGGGGGATCCCGGCGTCGGGCCTCCGATGCCTAAGTCAGTGCTCAGATCAAGAGAGAGAGAGTGCGTAGTAATGAAATGAGTTGAGAATGAATGAATGCGATACCTTAGCCCCCTTTTATAGGGGGAGTGTACCTTTTTGGGCTCAAGTTGGGCTTGGCCCATATTGTTATGCTCTATGTCTTAGTTCGTACGTGGGCTTATCCTCCAATATATGTTAGTTGTATCCATTAAACCCGGTCTAGTATAATATCCTATATCATCTAGTCCCCCACACCCTGGTCGAGTAAGCATAACTCGATCCAAGAGTGAAAGGCCTCTTCGAGTTGTTTTCTTCAACTTGCAACTAATACCGAGCACCGAAAGTCGAATGACCATTGAATGAACACTGAAATAACCTCCAAATGAGCATTGAGATTTCAAGATCGAAAACTGAAAGACCACGCAGGTCGAAAACTGAATAATCGGACGTTGGGGTCGAAAACCGAAAGGTTTGTCAATAAAGACAAGAACCTAATGACCTGCCACTGAGGTCGAACACCGGAAGTCGAACGACAACTGGGGTCGAAAACTTAATGATCTGTTGTTGAGGTCGAACATCGAATGACCTTAAGGTCGGAGGCCGAAAATTGAATGACCACTGAGGTCGAAGTCGAATGATCCACCGTTGAGGTCTAAAACAGAGAATCGAGAGACCGCTGAGGTCGAAAGCCGAGAATCGAGAGACCATTGCGGTCGAAAACCGAGAATCGAGAAACTGTTGAGGTCGTAACAGAGAATCGAGAGACCTCTGAGGTCGAAAGCCGAGAACCGAGAGACCGTTGCGGTCGAAACCTGAGAATCGAGAGATCGTTGAGGTCGAAAGCCGAGAATCGATAGACCGTTGAGGTCGAAAGCCAAGAATTGAGAGAACGTTGTGGTCGAAAACCAAAAACTGAGTAATCGCCGATGAGGTCGAGAGTCGAGAATCGAGAGGCCACTGATGAGGTCGAAAGACAAGAACTGAATGACCACTCCCTGAAACTTTGAATTTGAAAATTTGAACTTATGCCTATTGTGTTTCGATCACCATGTTCGAGCTCTCTTATACCACCTCGTCCTATCGCCCCACAGTTTAAAATTTAAAATTCAAGCCTGTTGTATATCCTCTCAAAACCCGAACGACCTGACTTCGTGAACTGCTCTGAATGAACTCTGTCGACCTGCCACCGAGGTCGAAAAATAAATTCGACAAAACCAAACCAATCAAAAACCATCAACATACTCGAATAACGATGAAT
>CACSLK010009714.1:3755767-3771996 GCA_902706635.1 Striga hermonthica
GCAGACCAACCTTGGTCCTCCCTTTTCCCGGCCTTCCCTGGTGTTCGGATGGTCGGGACCCTTCAGCGGTGGTGGCGTTTCGAGTGCTGGGCCAGGATTTTGCGTGTGGGGAAAGGGGGGATTGTGGCGGTGGTCTGGCCTGGGCGGGCTTGCAAGTCCTAAAGGCAGTTTTCAGATTTAGGGTTCGTCTTCGGCTGTAGTTTGTGGGGCCTTTTTACGGTGCGTCGCTCTTGGGTGTTTGCTTGGTCGTGCGGGAGATGGGGTTGATGTCGGATAGGGAGGGTGCTGTTATCATTAGTTTGTCTTTGCGTTTTTGTTTTGTGTTGGTTAGTGGTTATGTTTCCTCCTTTTGGTTCTCCCGGTTGGGAGCTTCTCTCCTTGTGGGAGTTTTTCTCTCCTCTATTGAGGGTTTCATTCTTCCCTGTTGGGAGTTTGTAGGACGTTTTTGTGTTTTGTGGTATGTTTGTTGTTGGTAGGCTAGCTATAGACTACACTTTATGTAGCTCTCCCACCTAGATTCAGCTGGTTGGCTGGTTTCTCATCGGATTAGCTGGTTTGTACTTTGTATTTGTGTGTTTCGCTCTATAATATATATCGTTTGAAAAAAAAAACCTTGTCCATTAGCTTCGCGGTTTGAGAGTCTTGCTCTTCAACCTTCTTCGCGCGCCCTTTAATAACCTTCCTTAAGCTTGTGATGTGTTCTTCAAGAGTTGAAGCATTGGTTGTCATAAGAAGAACAACACTTGAGCTTGACGATGAACTTGATGATGAGCGAGGAGTTGAAGAAGCAGAGTCTTTTTTATCATGTTCATGAGTAAGGTGCAACTTGTCACTTCCGATCAGCTCGTGCAAAGGGGCTGTCTCCGAAGATGCTTGCAGTTGCTTGGCCATTCTTCTTGCAACGACACCGAGGTTGGGGATTGAATAACTTATTGAAGGAATCTTGACTATGACCATCTTGGTGCTAGTCTTGATGATTTGAGGAATTTTGGAGAAGAGATGAGAGGTAGAGTTCCCACTGCGCATGCCAAAAGTTTATAACGAAAAATTCCGTGTATTGAATTCATAAACACGAAAAATATTCACAAATGAATTTCTCGAATCAAATAAATAGATCACATTATCTATTATCTCTTGACAATTTTAAGTCTTGGAGCGAAATATTCGGCTTCATCTTCTCTTTGATTTGATTTGACTTGAACTAACGTTAATCCGATGGCCAACGCCTTCATTTCGGATCAACGTAGCTATATCCGAAGAACGCGAAAAACACGAATCCTTGGTCTTCGCCGTAAAGATCTTGAATCTTCTCCTTGCCGGTTTTGAGTTTACTAATGATAATCGAAGGGATCGCAACTTGTTTCTGAATTCAACGCCAGTCTTGAGGTTGAACGCGCTTGATTTGCTTCGAATCTTCGAGAACACCTTTGAATCTTCAAGAACACTTGAATCTTTTTGAGAGAATTATCGAGAGATCTTGAACTTGAATATAAATTATGAGGTGTGTTTTTTGGCTATAGGGAGAGTCCCTATTTATAGGTGTTGGAGAGAGAATCTGACCAAATTCAAGAATCGTAGGACGAGATTTGATTGGTCCACGATTATTCAAATAAGATCTTCTAGATCCACTTAAATCTCACAAGGTATTCAAGAAGATATGATACATTTATGAAGAATTAGGATTTGACACTTGACATTATTTGATTGGCCAAGAATTAAAATATTAAAATATCAATTAATTAACTATTTAAATTTAATAATTAAATATGTGAAAATTCCTAAATATAATTAGAAAATATGACTTGATTTTTAGTAAATTAATTTTCATGTGGCACCATTTGATTGGTCACAATTTTCATGCATCTACAGTAATGTGTAGTAGTGATTGGTTAATATTATTTAACTATAATGATAATATTAAGGATAATGGAGTTGAGTAAATTTGATTTTAAATTGTTTTTTTACTAGTCAACTTTGTATCCAATCACACCCTAAGTGATTGCTCGAATACAATCAAGATTACACATGGTAAAGACTTGCATATCAAGTGAAATTGTTACAATTTTCCAGGTGACTGCTAGTAAAATATATTATTAAATAACTATTTTTATATTATTTTAAACATAAAATATGTTCTACCCACCGTCATATAATAAGTTCAACTTTTTATCAAATAAAGTGTGAAGCAAATTATTTGACAAACAAATAAACATAATTGCTAAAATGTAAAATAGTTATGCGAAAAACTAAGCGACTGAAGACGAAGATAAGTGAAAAAAATGTGAAATACTTATGCGACAAACTGACGAACATAATTGATAAACTACGAAACAATTGTGCGATATATTTTGAAGAATTATAAAAAGCCAGAAACCGCCACATACCACCAGAAGCCGCCGTGTCTCAGCCGCTCGCCACTGTCAGCGACCTGCTCCCAGCCGTATGCTGCCTCACGTTCACCAGCAACGTCCGATCTCAGTCGCGAGCCACGACCTGTGCATCCCTGTGACATTGCAACCTCACAGTGTATGTACTGCTCTCTGTCCGTGCAACACCGTACGCTGCCCTCGCTTGTTAAGATCGTGCGCCACGCCTCGCCAGCTCCCGGACAACTTGACTCGCACGACCCGACATTCTCGGATGAAGCCAGCAGACATGCGTCAGTCCACGTGCACGATTGACACATGCAACGCGCACACGCTAGCGGCAACACCCGAAGCACAGAGTAGCCTGCTACCTCGTGCCACCCGACGAATGCGACCATGTGCTGATCGAAGCCAGTGATCAGCACATGACGTGCACGTTGACCTGAGACCAGTAATTCCACACCGCCCCGCACGCGTTCAGACCGCACCCGACGCTCATCAACTCCCGGTGGCCCATTATTATCCGAGAAGGCCAAGTCCGACTACCCAACAGACTGCAGTCAGATGATACTGCGTTAGGTTTAATTCGATAGATTCGAATGTGCATATCTATGACGTTTCTAATAGAACCCAATAGCTTGATCATATGTTGTACCACAAACCATTGCTTCCATCTTGAATTACTTCGATATTTGTTAACTCGATCATAGTACGGGCCTATTTAATGAATGTTGTATAAGTATAGAAAATGTCCATCATTTCGAAAAGGAATCATGAGCTTCAAAAGCATGTGCCCAATATTCAGGAGAATTGTCCCAAAATGGTTCGCTCCGCCGGACACAGCTCCATCACCACCATTTTTTTTGGCGTGCAACATGACGAGAACAACTATTTTGCTCTCCAGATCCTGACCACAGATTATCGCTCCAACACATTTAAGAAGTTCACCATCAAATCAATGCAGTAAATTCAATTACACCAATGATGTCACACCCACTGATTCCATGATGCATCATGCTTTCAATTCTCTTATACCCCTATAATAGAGTAATAAAGGGAAAGTACAGATTCAAGTTTTGAAGAATTTGTATGTCGGTCTATGTGAGTGCTGTCTTTATTTCTCTAATGTACGCGTATAAGAGAGTTAGAAGTATGATACACAGTGATGACTATGGGCATGACATCCTTGGCGTAATTGATGTTATCTCTTTGATTGGATGGTGAACTTTTTAAATGTGTTTGAGCAGAAATTGATGGTCAGGATCCGGAGAGCAAAATGGTTGTTCCCTCACATTGCACGCAAAAAAAGAAACGATGGTGATGGAGACGTGTCCGGCGGAGCGAATCATTTTTGGACGATTCTCCTGAATTATGGTTACATACTTATCAAGCTCATGAATTCTTTTCGAAACAATGGACAGTTGTTATTCTTATTACCGCTTTCGTCGACTTAATTGTTATAATTATTTGACATGATAATAGGCATTTCGACACTTAATTGTTGGAAACCAGGACTATTGACTATCCTTTCTGATGTTCAAGCTCAACTAGGGAAATGGTCGTCTATTTAAATAATCTTATGATTTTTGAACGTTATATTAAAAAAAAGTCCATTTCATCCATAAAAATAAGTAAATAAATAAAAGACTCAGAACCACCTGAATCGGCCCCGAACCAGGCATGACACTACTGACTATATGATATAGGATACTATATACATAAGGCTAAACTGGTCTGCCCAGCCGATCGAGAAAATCAAACCAAGAGGAAGCTAAGCCAAAAGGCGGGAAGATCGATCATTTAGATAATCGACCAGGCAAATAATCGACCAAATCCATCGCTCGACCAGATAAGCGATCGAGCAACCTGTTCGACCTCATCAGATCGATTGCTCCGAGGACCTAACAGTCGGCCTAGTCACAGGCGCGTGTGGGAACCTCTAACCGAATCTCAGGAGAATATTTACCTCATGTGCAGGGGGACACGTGTCGAGAATACATTGGTGGATATCGATAACCATCTCTGACAGCTCCCCAACGCCCCCGCACAACCTCTGACATGCGCGCGGTGTGTCAGAGTACGGACGGGCAGCTTGGGCAGCCAACTCATCTTATCCGAGCAGCTATTAGGACAGGTATCTCACCCCTATATAAAGGGAGTGAGTCTTTCTTCCTTAACACATTCTATTCATTCTTCACTTCAGTATACTCATACACATACTGACTTATGCATCGGAGGCTCTTCACCGGACAAAACCTCCAGTGTGAGAGTTACTTAAAGGTTTCTGGCGTTCTACCGGCGATGACAAAGTTCGATCCACTCTAAACCGGACCAGGACGCTCACACTTGCATTATTGGCGCCGTCTGTGTGGATTTTTCGTTAAAAAGTTGTGTTTGAAACTCAGCTATGGCGGACGGAATTCCCAAAAACTTGCAGTCAACATTTGACGAGGCTTGGACGACGATCAGGCCGATGGGGCAAGGCCCTCCTCCGGGTTATTTCGGCCCATCGCAGACATCGATCACTTCCACACCTATCCTTCAAGGTGTGGGAGTGACGACGGCGATTCCCGGAGGAGATGTCGGCTCCAGTCGGGCCCAGGAGGCTAGCGCAGCAGCCGCGGCGGCGATGCCACCGCCACCGCCACCAAATCCGACACTGGTGCAAGGAAGAGCGATGGCGCAAGGAGGAGCGCCACCACAGGCAGTTGTACCAACCCCCGACCTACAAATGGTGACGATGACCCGGGAGGAGATGCAGAGGACAGCGGCGGCCGCGGCGGCACAGGCGGTTCAGAAGGTCACGAGCCACACATCTCATGCCACCACTACGCCGACCACGGTGGCCGGGAACCAAGATGAGGATGTGTCCAGTTATGGAGAGGGAGGAGTTGGAAGAGATCGGGCGATGGAGAGGATGGCGGAGCAGTTGCGCCAGTTGCAGGACAAGGTGGAGGGAAGGCCAGAGAGGAGAGCTCGAGGACATCCCTTTTCGAGGGAGATTCTCGCTGGCCCTTTGCCGAATAATTTAAAGGAGACCAACTTGGTGTATGACGGGTCTTCTGACCTGTCGAGGCATGTGAGGACCTTTGAAAATATGGCTGTGTTACATGGATATTCTGATTCTGTTTGTTGCAGGGCGTTTCTATCGACCTTGCGCGGAGGAGCCCTTGACTGGTTTCACCAGTTGCCCTCTGGGTCGATTGCGGATTTTGAGGATTTTGCCAGCAAGCTTACCAATCAATATTCAAGCACGGTGGCGTATGAGAAAACGTATTTGACGTTGATGGCGATGAGGCAGGGGGAGAAGGAGTCATTGAGAAAGTATGTCGCTCGATATAACCAGACGTGTTTGGAGGTGCATTCGGCTTTAGATGAGGTGAAGGCGGGAGGATTGATAAGAAGTCTTCGAGCAGGGCCTTGCCGAACTTCCCTGGCAAAGACCTCGGCTCGATCATATGAGGAGGTTTTGAAGCGGTGCAGGAAGTATATTAATTTGGAAGAAATTGAGGTAGAATTCGCGAAGTTGGAAGGGACGGCTCGACCAGAGCCAAGGAAGGAGCAAAGCCCACCAAGAGGGAGGTCGCCGAGGAGGAGTTCGTCCAAAAGAATTGGGTCGAAAAAGATATCACCCAGGAGGGAAGGTCGAGATTCGAAGCGAGAAAAGAGGGATGACAGGTGGCAGGGAAGGCCGTTGTTGTTCGAGAGTCAGAGGTATCATAATTTTACACCCTTGAGGAAGGATTTGACGGAAGTGCTCGAGGCTATGGAGCAAAAGATGTCGACCGAGGATGTAACGTGGCCGAAGACAAGGTTCACAGGCCCGACTCGGCCCAGATCAGACATATATTGTCGATTTCATCGAGATTACGTCCATACCACAGAGAACTGCAGGCATTTGAAGGATGAGATTGAAAGGCTGATTCGAGCAGGACATTTGAAGGAGTTCGTGTATCATGATAGGGTGAAAGGGAAACGAAGGAGAAGGTGTCGGGATGATTCGGAGGAGAGTAGTGACAGGGACGAAGAAGGAGGCGATGGAGATGGTCGAGGAAAGAAGCCGAGGAGAGATGGCGATAAGGGAGGTCACGGAGGAGAAGCCCCGATGAAGAGAGGGACGATTTACATGATTTCTGGAGGGCCAACAGATGGCGACTCGAATAGGGCCAGGAAGGAGCATGCTCGAGTTGTGAAGAGGAAGAGAGAGGAGGTGGGGATCACGGCTAGCATGTCGGTGATAAGTTTTAAAGCGGAGGATGCTGAGGGAGTGGTCCTACCTCGCAACGATGCTCTGGTGATAACCACGGATGTTGCAGGTTTCAACGTGAAAAGAGTTTTTATCGATACCGGGAGTTCGGTAGACGTGATGTTTTATGACTGTTTTGTGCAAATTAACAAGAAGTTGAATATGGAGTTGAAACTGGTGACCACGGCACTTTACGGATTTAACAGGGGAGAGGTTATGCCGATGGGGGAGATCAGTCTGCCCGTGGCGCTTGGATCAGGAGAGCTGAGGAAGGTGCGCATGGTAAGGTTTGTGGTCGTAGGAGCGGAATCATCTTATAACATCATCATGGGGCGGACGAGCTTGAATGCGTTCCAGGCGGTCGTATCCACGTACCACATGACGATCAAGTATCCTGTGGGCGAAAACGTAGGGGAGATTGTTGGGGACCAACTCACTTCGAGGAGCTGCTATCAAACAACAGTAAGCAATAACAAGCAATTGGCGAGAAGGCAGGCCAAGTCAAAGAAGGAGGAGATTAATCGACCAGGTGGGTCGAGGTCGAAAGAGGATAAACAGAGAATAGAGAAGGGTAAGGAGAAGATGGATATTCAGCCGGGGGAAGAAGTGGAGGAGATTCAGATGATCGAAGGGTGTGAGGAGAGGAAGTTCAGAATCGGGAAAGACTTGGAGGATCCTATTCGGTCGAGGCTTATCGATCCAGTAAGGGAGTTCGCTGACATTTTTGCCTATACAGCGGAGGATTTGACGGGGATAAGTGCGGAAGTGATCGAGCACCGGCTGAACATCGACCTCAGTGTGAGGTCGGTGAAACAGAAAAGAAGGCACCATGGGGCGGAGATGGACAAAATCATTGAGAATGAGGTCGAGAAGCTATTGGGAGCAGGGCACATCAAAGAGATCCAGTTCCCCGAATAGTTGTCGAATACAGTAATGGTGTCGAAGGCAGAGGGAAAATGGAGGATGTGCATTGATTTCCGTTATATGAACAAAGCATGCCCCAAGGATTTATACCCACTACCCAGAATCGACCAGCTGGTCGACTCAACAGCGGGGTGCGAACTGCTAAGCCTGATGGATGCCTACCAGGGATATCACCAAATTCCCTTGGCGAGAGAGGACAGGAAGCGGGTGAGTTTTGTAACGAGTCGAGTAACCTATTGTTACGTGGTCATGCCCTTCGGCCTGAAGAATGCTGGCGCCACGTATCAAAGGTTGGTCGATAAAATCTTTAAATTCAGCTGGGTAGGAACATGGAGGTGTATGTAGATGATATGTTGGTGAAAAGCAAGGAGGAGTTGGACCATGTGCGGGACTTAAAAGAGACGTTCCCAACATTGCGAAGATATAGGATGAAATTGAATCCGGCTAAGTGCTCTTTCGGGGTGAGGTCGGGAAAATTCTTGGGTTACTTGGTGACCAAGAGAGGCATTGAAGTGAATCTCGAGAAGGTTCAATTCGTGATAGAGATGAAGCCACCGACGAATGTTAAGGAAGTGCAGGTCTTAGCTGGTCGAATTGCAGGGTTGAGTCGTTTCATATCGAAGGTGGCGGAGAAAAGTGGCCCATTATTCAAAACATCGAAGAAGAGTGCGAAATTTCAATGGACGGAGGAGGCGCAGAGGGCATTTGAGGAGTTGCGAGGGGTGTTAGCCAACCTTCCCCTATTGGCTAAACTTGTACAGGGCGAGGAGCTGGTGCTATACATTTCTATTGGGGAAAGGGCTGTAAGTTCGGTGTTATTACAAGAGGAAGGGGTAGCGCAATTTCCTATCTATTATGTGAGTAGGGTGATGCAGGGGGCAGAGATGAGGTATTCGGAGATCGAGAAGTGTGCTTTGGCTGTGGTGGTAACTGCTCGAAAATTGAGACCTTATTTCTTGAACCATAAGGTGAAGGTGCGAACCAACATGCCGCTGGGAGAAACACTTGGCCGACCATCGGTCTCTGGTCGATTGGTGAAATGGGCGGTCAAGTTGAGTGAATATTCGTTGTTGTACGAGCCAAGGAGGGCCATCAAGGCGCATGTGTTGGCCGATTTTATCCAGGAAGGCACGAAAGTCGAGGAGGATTCAGGAGGAGTATGGCAGTTATTTGTGGACGGATCTGTGGCACGAAGCGGGGCAGGATTGGGAATTGTCCTTGTTTCTCCCAAGGGCGATTACTTGGAATTTGCGGCTAAAGTAGGGTTCAAGATATCCAACAACGAGGCCGAGTATGAGGCAGTGATCAAAGGCTTGAGTTTAGCCAAAGCGGGGGGAGCCCAAAAATTACAAGTGCATTCTGATTCTCAACTGGTGGTCGAGCAGTTTCAGGAGGGGTTTGAAGTTAAGGAGGACCGGATGCAAAAGTACGTGGATGAGATGAGGAAGTTGAAAGAGGAGTTTGATTCATTCGAGCTGATACAAATCCCTCGAGGAGAAAATGGTCGAGCGGACCTGTTATCGAAAATTGCTCAAAGCTTGGTGGATTGTAAGAGCAGAAGTGTCACCTTATTGCATCTCGAAAAGAGTACGGTCGAAGCAGAAGTGGGGGAGATTGAGGAAGTGGAGGATTGGAGGGCCCCGATCTTGGAGGAGCTGAGAGGGGGAACGGTAAAGGCGATGAGGAGATTTTTTGAATGGAGGCATTCTTTACAAGCGGTCGTATGCGGGACCGCATTTGCGTTGTGTCACTAAGGAGGAAGGTCAATATGTGCTGAGAGAAATGCACGAAGGATGCTGCAGTGATCACAGTAAGTCAGGGGCCTTGGTCGCAAAGATTTTGAGGGCAGGGTACTTCTGGCCCACGATGAGGGAGGATGCGAAGGTGATGGTGAAGAAATGCTTACAATGCCAAAAGCATGGCCCCCCTCATTCACCAACCGACGGAAGCGATGACGACGATGAGTGCCCCTATACCATTCGCCCAATGGGGTATCGACCTGGTGGGCCCGATGGCTCAAGGAACGGGGTAGAGGAAATTCTTGATAGTGGCGGTCGACTATTTCACAAAGTGGGTGGAGGCCGAGCCCTTGGCGAAGATTATGGAGGAAAAAGTAATTAAATTTCTATACAACAACATTTGCTGCCGGTTTGGCGTGCCCAAAGTGTTGATTTCCGACAATGGTACTCAGTTCAACGGCAAGCAGATTCGAGCATGGTGCGAAGACATGAAAATCGAGCAACACTTTGCCTCTGTTGGTCATCTGCAAATCAATGGCCAAGTTGAAGTAACTAACCGAATTATACTGAATGGGCTGAAAGCAAAGCTGGAAAAGGCCTCGGGGGCATGGGTCGATGAGTTGAGCTAGGTACTTTAGGCGTATCGCACAACCCCTAGGTCGACAACAGGAGAAACCTGTAACACCCCGCTATTTACTGAAATCAGAGTACGCTTTTTCGCAAATTTTCTAATTAAATTAAATAAAATATTTCTTTTTGCGAAAACTGATTCGGAGTGTTACCGTAAAATCTGACTTTTATCTGAAAATCGTTAATTTTAATTTGATAATAAAAACAGTTATAAATATATTTTTATGTACATATTATGTTTTGGCTACGCTAATGTTTCCGCTACAGTTTTCAGTACTTTAACTCAGCTTTTGATCCGACACTAGTCGGTTAATATATTTATAACCATTTTTATTATCAGATTAAAATTAACGGTTTTCAGATAAAAGTCAGATTTTACGGTAACAATCCGAATCAGTTTTCGCAAAAAGAAATATTTTATCTAATTTAATTTGAAAATTTGCAAAAAAGCGTACTCTAATTTCAGTAAATAGCGGGGTGTTACAAAACACCTTTCAGTTTAGCTTATGGAATGGAAGCATTGCTGCCAATCGAGGTCGAGCTACCATCACAGAGGTCGAGCACATATAATATTGAGCAGAACGAGGATCTAATGATGGCAGCCCTGGACACTATTGAGAAGCTGCGTGGAAGAGCATCAATCAGGGTGGAGGCGTACAAACAAAGGATGCAATCCGCTCATGACAAAAAGGTGAAAATTTTTAGACTCCAGGTAGGCGACCTGGTTTAGAAACGCGTCGATTTGCTCAAGCATGTGGGAAAGCTGGAGCCGAACTGGGAAGGGCCATACCTGGTCGAGCGAGTGCACGCAGGAGGAGCGTACTCGCTGAAGGATGCTGAAGGCCGATCACTTGCCAGGTCATGGAACATAGCTAATTTAAAAAATATTATGTGTGAAATTTTTTTCCTTTTTTAAGAAAGCTGGAAAATTCGAACAAAGACGTAAATTGCAAAGTTTTCTCAAAAGTTAATGAAGTTCAGTGATTCTTCTGATTTTATTCGCTTTATTGCACATTTTCTTATGCTTCGAATGTTGGTATAATTTGGATGACAGGATGTATGTGGTGTGGTTTGACTTCAAAGTCACTTGCTTAGAACATCCCTTGGGGTGGGCAGGTTGGTCGAAGACCTCCTGTTTGGAACATTCCCCGCGGGTGGGCAAGTGTGAAGACCAAAATCCACTATGACTAAGGCACTCGGGCTGGGTGGTCGCTTGTTTAGAACATCTCTTGGGATGGGCAGGTTGGTCGAAGACCTCCTGTTTGGAACATTCCTCGCGGGTGGGCAAGTGTGAAGACCAAAATCCACCATGACTAAGGCCCTCGGGCTGGGTGGTCGCTTGTTTAGAACATCTCTTGGGATGGGCAGGTTGGTCGAAGACCTCCTGTTTGGAACATTCCTCGTGGGTGGGCAAGTGTGAAGACAAATATCCACCATGACTAAGGCCCTCGGGCTGGGTGGTCACTTGTTTAGAACATCTCTTGGGATGGGCAGGTTGGTCGAAGACCTCCTGTTTGGAACATTCCTCGTGGGTGGGATAGTATGAAGACAAAAATCCACCATGACTAAGGCCCTCGGGCTGGGTGGTCGCTTGTTTAGAACATCTCTTGGGATGGGCAGGTTGGTCGAAGACCTCCTGTTTGGAACATTCCTCGTGGGTGGGCAAGTGTGAATATAAAAATCCACCATAACTAAGGCCCTCGGATTGGGTGGTCGCTTGTTTAGAACATCCCTTGGGGTGGTCAGGTTGGTCGAAGACCTCCAGTTTGGAACATTCCTCGCGGATGGGCAAGGGCGAAGACCAAAATCCACCATGACTAAGGCCCTCGGGCTGGGTGGTCGCTTGTTTAGAACATCCCTTGGGGTGGGCAGGTTGGTCGAAGACCTCATGTTTGGAACATTCCTCGCGGGTGGGCAAGTGCGAAGACCAAAATCCTCCATGACTAAGGCCCTCGGGCTGGGTGGTCGCTTGTTTAGAACATCCCTTTGTTGGGTTCGATATACCGTATAAAACAGAGTTTACAGCGAAATTTAAAATTTTATAAGTATTTATCTTATAAATACTTATTCCGTACATAAGTATAACGATATAACGAATAAGCATCATTTAAAATCTAGTAACTTTTACTAATTTTGATTTGATATGTAATTTATAAAAATTACCTTTATTCTTTAACTCCTTCAAAATCGACGATGTATCAGGAAATCAATTCCCTGTTTGGTAACGATCACTTCTTGTGGTTACTCACTTTAGGAATCCAAATGTATTCTCTCTAATCGTATTCACCTTTTGAACTCCGGTTCTGACTATAGTTTCTTCGCTAGTAGAAACTACTCGGTTTTTCAATAAGTATAGAATATATATATATATATATATATATATATTTATAAGGAAATTTTACAAGAACTCTTTCTTGTTTTATCACTCAACTATTTGGATGATTTTCTCTTTGGAAGAACTTAGAAAAACTTAGCAATTTATGTGCAAACATTTTGCACCTATATATACTAAACATTTTAGCATAAAATAATCAATATTTGATATATTTTATTTTAAATAAAATCAGATTTTATTTAAATAATCATACCAAATATTGACTTTTAATTAATAATTGATTGGTTTATAACCACCATCAATCATTATTATTGTATTAATAAAAATAAAATTAATTATGTGGATTAGTTAACAACTCCTAACCACCATAATTAATTTATTCTTATTATTATTTAATCTTCAATCATATTAAAGATAAATACTAAAATAATAATTCTTGAAAACATTTTTCAAGACTTTATTATTTTAATCTATTCTTCCATTTCCTTATTTAATAATCTTATTATTATTTGGATTTGAAATTTAAAATCCAATTTTAAATTCCAACTATTAATTAGTAATTCTATTAATTACTAAATTAATATCCAAAATTCAATTAATCAATCTAATTGATTAATTTAATATATTCCTTTAATTGATATCTAATCAAATTAGATTTGTCAATTAATTCTAATTCTTTAGAAATACTTTTTGAATTTTACCTTCATTGAAAAATTGGTGTGACCTTTTAGGTTCACAATTAATACTAGTAGTGGGTTTACAACTCTTTGTAATTTGAGTTATTCATATTAACTCTTATTCTTGAATTAACTCTTTAATTCAAGAACCCACATATCATGGGAACATCTAGCAAGTAGCATGAATATAGTATTAAGTGAATATCGAGTAAACCTATTTCGATTACAAGTTCATACATGTAAAATCCTTTCGACATCCAATTTCCCAATTAAATCTTTGGGTATGATTTTGTCAAAATCCAAATTGATTTAATAACTATGATTCAATTTCAAGTTTAGTAATTCGTTTATGAATCTCTATTCATTCCGCCTTGGCCAAGGACTTTGAATTACTAACTATGAAACACATAGGAAATTCACTTATCTTCATAAGTGTCGAATCCTTTGTTGGCCACTGACAAACTTCCATACATATTAATATAATACCCAAAATATCCCTTTATACGATTGTGCTAGCAATCAAAAGGATAAATCAAAGTAAAATATAATATGCACAAAGTTACCATCGTGCCTCAAGTCTAAGGATTAATCATGTACTATTGTAACATGAAAATTCTTATTCGACATGATAAACTTTCATTAAGAATTTTCATATGGTCATGTTGAGTGAAGTTGTTCTCTAACAAGCACCCACATATATGTATTTGCGTCCCACGCTAATGTTGATGGAATGCAACATTCTTATCCAATAAGCATACATACTATGTGCAAGTCTTTTCCGGATTTATTCGATATCCCATCTCGAAATATCCAACGACTTGGAACTGTATTTAAGATCACAACTTTTAAGATATATTCCAAGATCACCATCTCTATGCGCAACCATATCTTATAGCTATAAGTGATCTAGGGATTTTATCTTAAGTGCAAATATATGATAAATGCTTACTCTTAAAATAAAGTAATGCCTTATTATTTAATATAATTCCAATAGATTGTATTTACAAGTAGAATACGTCTAATTTGATTGGAACGCCGGGTATCCTACTCTAACAATCTCCTACTTGCCCTAGTTCCAATCACTCATGTATCTTAGACCCATCTTCTCATAATGTCCTTCAAACACTTTCTGTGATAAAGGCTTAGTTAAGGGGTCTGCTATATTTTCTGCTGAGTCGACTCGCTCCATTATGACGTCTCCTCTACCAATGATTCTCTAATCAAATGGTATCGTCTCATAATGTGTTTGGATCTTTGATGAGATCTTGGTGCCTTTGCTTGCGCAATAGCCCCATTGTTATTACAATAAATCGTTATTGGATCAACAATAGATGGTACTACACCCAACCCTTGGATGAAGTTCCTTATCCAAACAGCTTCCTTTGCAGCATCAGATGCAACAATATATTCAACCTCTATTGTAGAGTCAGCAATCGTTTCATGTTTGGAACTTTTCCAACTAACTGCTGCTCCATTCAGAGTGAATAAGTATAACGACATGGATTTATAGTTGTCTTTATCGGACTGAAAACCAGAATCAGTAAAGCCTTCTAGTTTCAATTCTCCATTGCCATATACCATAAAGATATCCTTAGTCCTTCGTAAGTACTTAAGAATCATCTTAACGGCTTTCCAGTGTTCTTCACCTGGATTAGACTGATATCTGCTCGTTACACTAAGTGCATGAGCCACATCAGGTCTTGTACATAACATTGCATACATAATGCTACCAATAGCTGATGCATAAGGTATATGACTCATTCGTTGTCTTTCTTCAGGTGTCGTTGGAGACATCGTTTTAGAAAGTGAAACCCCATGACTCATTGGAATATATCCACGTTTGGATTGTTCCATACTAAACCTTTTTAGTACCTTATTTATGTACATAGACTGGGATAGTCCGATCATCCTTTTAAATCTATCTCTATAGATTTTTATACCTAGGATAAAGGATGCTTCTCCCAAATCTTTCATGGAGAACTGGTTAGACAACCATGTCCGTGTTGATTGTAACATTCCTATATCATTCCCAATGAATAGGATATCATCAACATATAGAACAACAAATGCAACTGCATTCCCACTAAGCTTCTTATAAACACATGGTTCATCCGGATTCTGATGAAAATCAAACGTTTTGATCGTTTCATCAAACGAATGTTCCAACTCCTTGAAGATTGTTTAAGTACATAAATGGACCTTTGAAGCTTACAAACCATTTGTTCGCTCCCACTGGATATGAAGCCCTGCGGTTGTTTCATATAAATGTCTTCCTTAATGTTTCCATTAAGAAAAGCAGTTTTCACATCCATTTGCCATATCTCATAGTCATAATACGCAACTATAGCTAGCAATATCCGAATAGATTTAAGCATTACTACTGGTGAAAAAGTTTCCTCATAATCAATTCCTTGTTTTTGAGTATAACCTATAGCAACCAGTCTTGCTTTAAAAGTATTTACTTCTCCATCTCCACCACGTTTTCGTTTGTAAAACCATTTACAACCTATGGGTACAATACCCTGTGGTGGTTCAACCAAAGTCCATACTTTGTTTGAATACATGGAATCTATCTCAGATTGCATAACTTCTTGCCATTTATCTGAGTCAATGTCCGACATTGCCTCATCATAGCTTATTAAATCATTATCCAAAAGGAGTCCCTCTTCATTGTTCTCTAACAATAGGTATAGCCTCTCAGACGCCCTAGAAATCCTTTCAGATCTCCGAAGAGGTTGTGTTACAGATGGTCCTGTCTCTACTGGTATATTATTTGTGGTATTTTGTGGAATTTCTTGTGGTTCTTCATTAAGTTCTATGACTCCACTATTCTTTGAGAGAAACTCTTCCTCTAAGAAAACAGCATTCCTCGAAACAAACACCTTTTGTTCAGAGGGGTCATAGAAATAGTATCCAATAGACTCTTTTAGATACCCCACAAATTTACATAAGATGGATCTCATATCCAACTTACCTCCCACTAACTACTTCACATAAGCAGTACAACCCCATACTTTTAAATACTTGTACGAGGGTGTTTTGCCACACCATATCTCATAAGGTGTGCTGGGTACAGTTTTACTTGGCACTCTATTCAAAATATGTGCTGCTGTTTCTAAGGAATGGCCCCAGAATGAAAGAGGTAAACTAGTGGAACTCATCATTGATCAAACCATGTCCAACAATGTTTGATTCCTTCTTTCTGAAACCCCATTTAGTTGTGGAGTTCCAGGAGGTGTCCACTGTGAAATAATCTCATTATCTCTTAAATAGTCAAGAAACTCATTGGTCAAATATTCACCTCCTCGATCT
>CACSLK010009714.1:3789109-3803342 GCA_902706635.1 Striga hermonthica
TAGCGAAGGAACTATTGTCGGAACCGGACTTCAAAAGGTGGATACGATTAGAGGGAAGACATTTGGATTCCTAAAGTGAGTAACCATAAGAAGTGATCGTTACCAAACCGGAAATTGATTTCCTCATACATCGACGGTTTTGAAGGAGTTCAAGAACAAAGGTAATTTTATAAATTATATATCAAATCAAAATTAGTAAAAGTTACTAGATTTTTAATGATGCTTATTCGTAATATCGTTATACTTATGTACGGAATAAGTATTTATAAGATAAATACTTATAAAATTTTAAATTTCGCTGTAAACTCTGTTCCGTACGGTATATCGAACCCAACAACTGGCACGCGGGCTACGCGTGCTGGGTTGACTGGGCGCTCGGGCGTGATGTCGGGCAACGCCGAGGCCCGCTGAGCATCGCTGGCACGCTGTTGGGCGTGCTGGCGTGCGTAGTGACTAGCCAGCGTGCGTGGTACGCTGCTGGCGTGCGTACTGGCTTCGCAGAACACGCTGCTGGGTGCGTGCTGCACTGTGGCGTACGCGGGTGAACAAGGACATGCGCTGCCGAGCATGTTGGCGTGCACTTCGCACGCCTACGAACATAACTGTGGCATCGCGACGCTTGACTGCCGGGTACTGGGCACGCGTGCGCGTTACTGGGCGCGCAGACGTTGCCTGCGTACTCGCTGGGCTTGCCGGGCACGCCTGTGCGCACGGTGCGTGCGGTAGGCATCTCGGTCGGCATTTCGCCGGCCGTCCGGCTACTTTCTCCGGCAACATTAACATGACTCCACATGTTTAACATAACATGACTATACATACTGATTTTAGCCCAAAATTCATGAACTTCACAAGATAGACTCGCATAGTGTCGAGGCGTGCGTACCATACGCACATGTTTGGCGTTAAGCCAACTTCCTCGAATAAACCTGAACTTTTATCGAATAACCCCAAGAAACTGATCATAAAATACTATTTAAAGGCTATTGAAATAGGGATTACACGAACAATTCTGATCATATATAAAAATAACACAAAAGGGCATATACTACGGCCCGTGGGCGTGCACTACGTGTGCAGTCCACACTCATAGGCCAAAATTTGATCCTAACTTCAACTTGTCTCGACCTATCTTCTAAAACTGATCATATAATGACTTAAAATGATCAAATAAGCATGAATTACTCGGTGTTATTCGAATAGAACTAAACATTACTCGGTCATGACCCAACACGGTCAAAACCGAACCTTTCATGAACTTTTTCTTCGATTTCTTGACATGAACTAATTAAATTGAATTTAACATGATTCTATTAACATGAAAAGATGCTGGACATAAGGTTACCTTCTCAATTGTTCGGCTGAAAACACAAGAACGGACGTGATCCCTCACTACCGTGCGTGTACGTGCGCTTATGCATAATATATCTTAATTTTACTTAATATTTGCTTAACATATAACTTAAGTAATCAGCCGTAGGTTCACCCCAAATTCTTATTTATATAGATGATAAAACGTGGGTGAGATTGGGATAAAAGGCTCGGCTAATGGCCGTGCGCCATGTGCCGAGTGCTAAGGGCACAAGAGTGGCATTTGGGGCTTAGTCATCCAACTTGTTGCTTAGTCACGCCCAAGACCCTTCTCATGTGTCCATGTGCACAAGAATTGATGACAATGCACGTGAAGATTGGGGAAATCTTGAACTTTCGGCGATTAGATCGGTTAAGCACGGCTTAGACGTGCTAAGGACGTGCTTATGCGCACTAATGGCCATGCTAAACATGCTCAACGCTAAGCTAAAACCTTAAACTAATGCTCATAAATGTTAATTAATCATCATTAACATTAAGCTAATCGTGATTATTTTAAGCTAATTATGATTAATTAGCTTAAACATAGATTAAGTTAATTAAGCAAGGCCTAATGACCATTACTTAATTAATGATGGACGGTGTACCAAGTGTGAACGCATCGCTGTATAGAAACAACGACGTTCATATATGGTAACCTTATCTGAATGTACTCATTTTCGGTTACAACTTGATCTCAGAACTTAATTCGAATATTATCTTAACTTAATCTCGTTAATCCCAAACTTGTTTATTATATAAACGTATTGGAATTAAATCTAAAACTCATTAGGTTACTGAAATAATTAAACCGAATATTAAGTCGTCTAAAGGTCGAACTTAAAATTGGAACTCAATAACTGGTTGAATCACTTAAACTTGAACATGAACATGATTATTTATTAACAAAGGCTAACTTAACATTAAAAGCTAGTATTTTCCTTTATTAATAAAACTTGGGGCGTTACAGATGGCTGGTCCCGGAGGTCGAGTCGCAAGCTTCATTAAGTGGACGATGGCGAATGGACTCAGTCAGCACGGCCAACATCAAGGCTGGGGGAGTTAGACCATCGGGCAGAGCATAAGTTTTCTTCAAAATATCTGATCGAGCCAGAGTCCTTTCAAGTAGCCCCGACCACCACTCATGCTCGGAGGGTAGGCTAGGATCGACCTGGAAGCTAGAAGGAACCTTGGGCAAGGCCTCGCAGATAGCCCCAGGCTCGAGCTGCTCGAAGTCGTCCTCGGTGATCTGCTCGCCAGCCTTCTGAAGGGCAAACTGAAAGCAGTCCACCCCAAAGTCCTGCACCTCCTTCAAAAATTGTGGTGACCGCGTATAATTGGCCACCACTTGTTCACGGAATTCACGGAGGAAAAGCTGCCCAATTGTTGTGCCCCACATCATTTGCCGAGCTCGAAGAGCCGCAACATTAGCGTAGCGTTAGCATTGGCTGGCATGGGCAGCCCTTTCTTTGGCTAAGGTAGCCTCCAGCTCAGCTCGAGCAGGCTCTGCCTGCACCCGAGCAGCCTCCGCCTGCGCACGAGTAGTCTCTGACTGCACTCGAGCAGCCTCCGACTGCGCTCGTGCAGCCTCGGCTTGTGTTCGAGCAATCCGCTCTTGCTCGAGCGCAGTCTCCTTCTCCTTCAGCGCAGTTTCTTTTTCCGCCACCGCAAACTCCTTGGCCGCGAGGGCGGCTTCTCTCTCCGCGAGAGCCTTATTCTTCTTGGCGAGCTCCTCATCAAGGGACTTAACTTTGACTTCGAGCTCGACCTTCTATTCTGTCTGGGCCTCGCGGAGTTTGGCGTTGTGGTGTACGAGGGTTGAGTTTTTATCTTGCAGGTAGCCGATGGTGCCCTCGAGGCTCTTTATCGACTTACCTGAGCTGTCTCGGGCCTTCCTGGCCAAGGGCAAAAAGTCGACCAAGCCCTATCAACAACAACGATAAGGTAATTCAACATATGTATCGACAAAGGAAGATCAGAAGAACCAATGTAAAGTTGGAGATGAATAATACCTGAGCGAGCCACTGCACGAGCTTATCGCCAACTTCGGGGAGCGTGGTGCTCCCCTTCTTACGATCGTCCTCGAGGAGGGCACCCTCGAGGCGTTCGGCCACCTTATTTATGGAGGCCGATAGTAGGGACGTCGGCTTTGGGGCGCGGGGGACTGGAGGAAGAGTGCATCCTCGTTTGACAACCACCTCGATCTGGCCAGTACGAGGGCATTTTCCCAGAGCCAACTCACGTCCTGCAACATCATCTTTACCGGACTCGACCAGAGCTCTGGTCGATCCGGCAGAAGTTGTTTTGGAGGGCTGTTGGTCGAGGAGCAATTTTTCGTGGGTTTTGGTTTTGGACGAAATGTTAGTGTCGGGGGATTTATCGGTGCTTTTGTCTTGGGGATTATCTTTGAATCCGGAGGCTCGAGCACCAGTTTTCTGAGAAGGGTCGTCGGTTTTATGCTGGCGGTCCGAGGTTTTTTGACGATCGTCAGACTTGTGTTGGCGGTCGATAATTTTCTGATGATCGTCGGTTTTTGAGGAGGCCGAGGCCATGGTTTTGGTGTGTGGGAGGTTCTTCCCAGGCGGGGGTGGTGGAGGTTGTCGTTGTTGTGAATGGGATGGCTGTTTTGGTTGTGGTGGCTGCTGTTGTTGTTGTTGGTTTTGTTGTTGTTGAAGTGGCGGTTGCTGGGATTGAGATGATGGCGGTTGTTGCGAGGGAGATGACTGTGAGAGGGGTTGATGAGGTGGTGACGACTGTTGTCTCTCGAGATGAGACTGGGATGAGGTGGTCGATTCATCAGCCTGGTCCCCGGTCGATCCAGGAGCAGTCCCCGATCTTTTCTTCAAGGGGACTTTCCTCAGAGGGATGTTAAAATTAGGAGCCTCTGCACAAGTACAATAAGAAGATCAAGATAAATGTCAGTCTTTTACTTAGACAGAAATAAGAGCACATATGCAAACACTCGAGCAAACAGGTCGAGAATTACCTGGATCGTTTTTAATCCGAACAAGACTAAGAATCTCCTCAGTAGGAGGAGAAAAAGTTTTATGGGTAAGAAGACCGCAATAGTAGAGAAGATTTTCATCCCTGAGAAGTTTTTCAGACTCAACGAACTTGGCATTCCATGTGTGAATCCGTTGGTCGAAAAGATGGTTCGAAGGAGGGACCGAGGCTGCCTCTCGCGATACTTCCTTGACCCAAGGAATGGAAGGCCAGGGGAAAGGGGCGTCAGGTCGAACAAAGATGAATTTATCACTCCAATTGGGGAGATTGGAAGGGATATCGTTGATGAAATGGGCACCATTACGGCTTTTCAGGTAAAGGCCTCGACCTTGCTTCGAAGGGCCATAGCAATAGTGGAAGAAATCCAGATCGAATCGACCCAGACGGACGTGACAGAGAATAATGAAAGTGTTCATGAAACGGATAGCATTAGGAGGAAGCTGATGTAGGGGAAGAGAGAACCACTCGCAAATGCGAAGCAGCTCGGGACTTAGGGGAAAGCGGAGACCGAGTTTGAACTGAATCTCGAAAAAAGTATAGCAATCCTGCGGAGGATGATCGTATTTGTCAGACGAAGAAGACCTAAGGAACGCCCAACCAAGAGGTTGGCCGATTCTTTCAGGATTGAACCAAGGTTGAGAGAGAGAGGTAGAAGATAGACGCTTGGAAAGTTTTTTGGTCGAGGATCGTTTAGGAGGAGAGTTCGAAGGTCCAGGTGTAAAAGAAGAAGGCGGAATGGTTGAAGATGCGGGAGCAGTAGGTTGAGCAGAAAGAACCTCGTCCTCCTCTGGCTCGTCTAAGGCGCCGAGAGAAGGTCGACGGCGGCGGAGGGAAATATTATCCATGGTATCCCCGGAGTTGGGAGATGCAACACAAGCTGTGAAAACACGGGTAGGAACGGTGTCGCCGGGGCGAAGGATAGAGAGAGGGACAACTTCGAGCGCAGAGGGCAGTTTTCAACTGAATCAAAGGAGGTCTCAGAGTCTGAAAAAATAAAAACAAAGAGAACAATATTAAAAAGAACCCGTCGCAAAGCAGAAAAGGGGGAGAAGGAAGACTAGGGTTTTCGGAAAAAACAATCCCAAAACCAGAAGAGGGATTTGAGAGGCGCGAAGAAGGAAATTTCAGAAATTTTCAGAGGAAAAGCAAAATTCACAACACCCAATAGACAGATAAAAGTATTCAGAGCACAAATTTAACACAAGACACGCCAATTCAAAATGATTCAATAGACAAATTGAGGGTACCCGATACCAAAAATCCAAGGATACACAAAATAGAACTACAGAAAATACAAATTCAATGGCGGGGAGACATACTCATAACCGTGGATCAACAAGTAATGGAAGTTCGAAAGGATGCAGGAGAAATTGCCGAGAAAGTAAGGGTTTTTTGCAGAGAGAATTTTTGGTGCAGAGAAATTTGAAAGTTGCGAAGGTGGAAAAAAGTCTGAAAATCTGCTAAGTGTTGAATTTATACTTCGGTGAGTTTAAGGGGTGAGAAGATGAAGACCGTTAGATTAAAGCCAGATCGTACAGTGGGAAGCATTAATTTGCACGGCACTCAAGGCGGGTGCGTTATACGAAGAGGTGTCATCATTAAAGCGCCTGACACATGCGGTAGACGCGACGCGTGGCAGAAAACCAGGCACGACAGAAAGGACTGGAAACAGACGACTTTATTTCTAGAAATTAATGGGAAATTATTTGAAAACATGAGCGGGAAACTTATCGGCTGGTCGATATCTGACGACGAGCCATCCAGGAGGTCGATAAATATGAATTCACTCTTAGATCGAGTCATTCAGACTCGACCAGAGTGGGGGGGACTAGATGATATGGGATATTATATACATAAGGCTAAAACGGTCTGCCCAGCCGGTAGAGAAGATCAAACCAAGAGGAAGCTAAGCCAAAAGGCGGGAAGATCGATCATTTAGATAATCGACCAGGCAAATAATCGACCAAATCCATCGCTCGACCAGATAAGCGATCGAGCAACCTATTCGACCTCATCAGATCGATTGCTCCGAGGACCTAACAGTCGGCCTAGTCACAGGCGCGTGTGGGAACCTCTAACCGAATCTCAAGAGAATATTTACCCCATGTGCAGGGGGACACGTGTCGAGAATAAATTGGTGGATATCGATAACCACCTCTGATAGCTCCCCAACGCCCCCGCACAACCTCTGACATGCGTGCGGTGTGTCAGAGTATGGACGGGCAGCTTGGGCAGCCAGCTCATCTTATCCGGGCAGCTATTAGGGCAGGTATCTCACCCCTATATAAAAGGTGTGAGTCTTTTTCCCTTAACACATTCTATTCATTCTTCACTTCAGTATACTCATACACATACTGACTTAAGCATCGGAGGCTCTTCACCGAACACAACCCCCGGTGTGAGAGTTACTTGCAGTTTCCGGCGTTCTACCGGCGAGGACAAAGATCGATCCACTCCAAACAGGACCAGGACGCTCGCACCTCCTTTCTGATGTTCAAGCTCAACTACGGAAATGGTCGTCAACTTAAAATAATCATATGATTTTTGAACATTACGTTTAAATAAAAGTCCATTTTATTCGTAAAGATAAATAAATAAATAAATAAAAGGCTCGGAACCGCCTGAATCGACCCCGAACCGGGCATGAATCGCCAGATCAATGAAGTGAACCGGCCCGTATATATGTCCGGGCTGGTACTGGGCCTATGTGTTGTGGCCTGGCGACCGACCTGACCCGTCATTTGGACACGCCTAATGTATTTTGCATTACAAATCTCAAATACTGTTAAACTAAAGTGATTAAAAGTTTATTGCATTGACGTATATAACATGAGTTTCAATTAAAATAAAATAAATAATGTAATATATAATAGTTATTGAAATTGTAAAACAAAAATTTTTAAGTCTAAGTTTTTAAACATATTTATGCAAATATTTGTTAGTTTTTTTTTAAAAAAAAAAATATTAACACATAATAGGGAACCTGTATATATAAAAGGCCCTAAATGGGCTAAAAATCACAACTTACAATACAGTGTCAGAAATATATCAAGTCAACCGAAAAGCAAACTCAAAAATGAAAAAGAACACAAGAAAGATAACAAGAATAGGCTGGCAACAACTGCCAGCAATACAAGGATTACGTCTTCTAGTCCGGAAGGGTCTGCCAAAAAGTCAGCATCACGAGACAGCAGAAGATCGGATGCACCAGGCTACGCAAATCTGAATGAAAGGTATCCCATCTGGATCATCCGTATAAGGGTACGAAGACAGAGAGGAATATCGTCAGGGTAAAGTATGCGTCTCTGAGGGGTGGATGACCCGATGCCTGCGAGGAAGTCAGCAAGACGGTTCCCCTCACGGAAGATGTGTGAGATCTGAAACCAAATCGACCTGAGAGTGGCCCTAATACGCATGAGCGGATGCTGAATATTCCATGTGCCCTGATGGCCAGTGGTCAAGAGGATGATAACAGCGGCAGTGTCCAACTCTATCCAAATGTGAGAGGAGATCTAGGGAGCAATCTGAGGACCGATCTGAAGCGCGTGAATCTCTGCGTCGTAGCTCAAGGAGGCACGAAGAGGGGCATGTAAAGCGGTAATAAGAGCGCCGCTGTGGTCCCTAATCAGGCCCCCACCTCCGGCAGCTCCGGTAAGTCGGTCAAAGGATCGATCAGTGTTTAGCTTAACCCAAGGTGGCTGGTGTCTCAGCCAAACAACAGCTATGGGCCGTGGGTGCTGGGCAGCTGGCTGTGAGGGTGGTGCAAAACGATGAGGTAGCGTGCAACTTGTCCAGTCTCTCGGTGTGAGTCTGCCCAGAGCGGTGAGGAGAGATATATGTTTTTCAACCTGCAACCTGAAAAATAATATGAGAACACAAAAAGGTAATATCTCTATGCTTCGCATTATTCTTTTCTGTCCAGGTGAACTTAAGGATCAGACGAGGAATAAGGAAGCCTACGTGTCTAGTGTATGTGCTCTGTGTGAAAAAACTCAAAATCTCAAAGAAGTTATTTGTAGTGGGTAAGGGTATATGTGTGAAGCTGTAATAATGCTCTCACACTCTCCTCACAGCCTCACTCTCAAGGAACAAATGGGTGAAGGTCTCAGTCCAGAAATTGTCGGTCTCAGCACAACAATAACAGTTTGAGAGGAAAGAAAACCCCCTCGCCTGCATCATAGTGTCAATCGGTAAACGGCGCAAATGAAGGAGCCATTGAAAAATAGAGATGGTCGGTATAAGTAGGTCGGTCCAGATGGCCCCAAAGAGAGGTTAGGCCGGCCTGCAATCCGTACTTTCTCCCAAGCCGAAGTCGTAGAGAATGCACCTGAAGATGTAAGTCTCCACCTCATACCGTACAAACTGTCCTCCGAGATGGAAATCTGCTGGATCTCATCTATCTCCTGGTCACTAAAACCCGCTCCACTACCCAGAATCCTCTCTAACCTATCCCTATCCCAACTTCCATCCGTCTACAGGTCCTTCACCTGTATAAAGGGAAGGTAGATGATCTGTCTAGTACTCGGAAGGGGACCCTTACCAAACCACCACTCATCCCAAAAGCTAACGTTTCTCCCTCACCCAGAGTCCAAAGAATGTGCTTCTGAGCACGTCTACCAACCATGGTGAGCCGCCTCCACTATCTGCTATCGCGGGCAGAGGCTGTCACCCTGCAGGGGTGGGCAACGCCTCCAGGACAGTACTTCTGACGAAGATAATGGGCCCAAATGGACTTACCCTCCCTAAAGCGCCACCACATCTTATAAGAAAATGCAGTGACAACGTTAAAAAAAGGCCGGATCGCGAGGCCCCCCTCAGAGAAGGGGCGACAAACGAAATACCACTTTACCCAGTGAATCTGTCTCCCTCTCCGGGAGCCCTTCCCATGCCCCCAAAAATATCGAGCCAAGATCTGATCTAGCTCGTGAATCGTGGACCGGTGGATGTCGAGGACCATAAGAAGGTGAAGCGGAAAAACGCTAAATGTGCTTTTTATCATAGCAAGCCTCCCCCCAAAAGATAGGTGTCTGTGAGACCAACCAGAGAGCCGGTTAATCATCCTCTGCCTGACGTCAATAAAGAGATCATGCAAGAGGTGGCCCTTCTACAAGGGGGAACCCAAGTAGGTAATAGGGAGGTCTCCATTCGCAAAACTAGTGCGCTCGTGGACCCAATGAGTCCATTGGTCCGCAATGTGATGATCCAGGGTGAAAGTGCTCTTTTGCACACTGACAAGCTGACCAGAAACCAAACTGTAGTGCCCCAAGAGACGCATAAGCTCGACTAGTCCATTATTATCCGCACGAGTGAAGATAATAATATCATCCGCCTAGGAGTGGTGCGAGATGGGGGGACCATAACCACGTGTGCTATAAGTTATCCTCGGGAAATCGCGAATGAAACCGTCAAGGCAGCGAGGTAGATAGTCCGCCGCCAGAACAAAAAGAGAAGGGGATAAGGGGTCCCCCTGCCGAAGACCACGGGTGGAAGGGAAAAAGTCAGTGGGGCTACCGTTAACAAGGACCGAGAACATGCAGTGCTCAACGCACGCCTCCACAAAACTAATCCAACGCTCAGGGAATCCCATCCGAAATAGAACATCCATGAGAAACGGCCACTCGACCCTATAATGTGCCTTAGCCATATCAAGCTTCCGCACAAGGTTTGGCGCTCGAAACCGGTTCGCATGGGAGATTTCATGGAAAATCTCCGGAGCCAAATGGATATTATCACTAATGACTCGATCCTTGATGAAACCACTCTGGTTCGGAGAGACGAGGGAAGGTAGGAGGGGGGCTAAGTTTCCATTAAAGATCTTGAAGATGATCTTGTTGGTCACATTACAAAGGCTGATAGGTCTACAATCGGACTATAAACTCGGACCAGGTCTCTTGGGTATCAAAACAATAGAGGTTGCTGTGAAGGATTCAGGCATCTGGTGACCCGAGAAGAAATCCACCACAGTTTCTCAACATCAGTCTCCACAATCTTCCAGCAGGCCTGGAAGAAGAGAGATGAAAAGCCATCCGGACCAGAAATGTTGTTGGGATCATCTCCAAAACAGCCTCCCTGATCTCCTCCCTAATCGAGAGGTCGCAAAGGTCAACAATGTCCACACCTAAGACGAGACATGCAACCTTCTACTGTCCAAGAAACCTTGCCAATATTTAGTTGATGCTAGGACAATGGATCTTGTAGGCCTTTTAACTTCCTTAAAAACCCACAGATTGCGAGATTTCCAAAGCCACCACAATATATACGTTGACAATTGAATGCGGGCTTCAGAAATACAAGACTTATCCAGCTGACAAACTCCCCACCACCAGTCTTTGAAGGAGCCTTGCTGCAAATGGTCACTCCAACTTACAGGTGCTAATTTCTAAGTCTGCTTAGCAAGTTCACAGTGGAAGAGTATGTGTTCAATAGTTTCTGAGTCCTCCCCACACAATCTGCAGATGGGATCAACTGATATACCTCTCTTGTGCAAGTTGGCACTTACTGGAAGTGAGTTATTGCAACATTTCCATATATAGTGCTTAACTTTACCCATTACTTGTATCCTCCAACTCCTATTTCTAGTCTTAACATCTCTAGCTAGGTCTGAGCTCCTCTGAGCTTGATCAAACTTGAAGAATTTTTCAGAAATGAGCTTAGAGTAAGCAGAAATAATAGTAAACTGACCTTTTTTTATGAAGATTCCATTTCCAACTGTCCTCCTGCTGGGGATTAAGAGTAGAGATGTTGAGAATCTGTTCACACTCTTTTGCTTGAAAGGTATTTCTAACTTTACCTTCATCCCAGCCATCCCCCTCAGAATTCAACAAGTCACTAACCCAATTGATACCTCTGTCAACCCCAGTAATCAAGTTCACAGGTTGGCCAATTCTACCAGGTATCCAATGCTCATCCCAAATCCTTGTCTTCTTCCCATTTTTGATTTCTATCTGCAGCCATCTCCCACACTTATGAAGTACAGAAATCCAATTGTTCCAAAGCCAGGAAGAGCTAGGCTTTGTTTGGACTTCAAAAATAGTTGAGTGAGGGAAATACTTAGTCTTGATAACTCTGCTGGCCAAAGATTCAGGATTAGAGGCAAGTTTCCAAATTTGTTTAGCAATAAGAGCTGTGTTAAATAATTGGATATCCTGGAATCCCAGCCCTCTATGTTGTTTGGAGAGTGTCAACTTGTCCCAAGCCACCCATGGCAAACCCTTACTCTGATCAGTCTGTCTGCTCCACCAAAACTGACAACACACCCTAGAAATCTCTTTACAAAGGCCAGTTGGTAAAACAAAGCAAGACATTGCATTAACTGGTAAGGCATTAATTACTGCCTTGATAAGAACCAGTTGTAGACAACCACTTATTCTTCCAGTTCAGAACTCTCTTCTTCACCACAGTCAATATGAAATCAAAGGCTTCTCTCTTAGATCTTCCCAGCCCCATAGGTAAACCCAGATATCTAGTAGAGGAATGAACTTGGATACCTTGAAGCATGTTGCACACTCTCTCCTTAAGCCGCTGAGGAGAATTTTTGCTGAAAAATATAGTAGACTTGGCAATATTCACATGTTGCCCTGTGAAAGCTTGGTAGACCTGCAAAATCTGAATGATCCTATCTACTTGCCTTTCCTCAGCTTTGCAAAATAAGAGTGTGACATCCGCAAACATGAGATGGGTTAACATAGGACCATTTTTAGCCAACCTGATGCCATGAAAACAACCCTTATCTGATTCAGAACTGATTTTGGCAGACAGAAGCTCAGAAATAATAAGGAAAATATAAGGGGACAGAGGGTCCCCTTATCTTAATCCTCTGGAAGCATTAACAAGACCCCCTGTTCTGCCATTAACATTGAAGCTGAAGGAGGGAAACTGAATGCAAGCCAAAATCCATTTAACAAATTGAGCATTGAACCCCATTCTTAATATAGTAAGCTGAATAGATTTCCACTCCACTTTATCATAATCTTTGATCATATCAAGCTTCAAAGCCATGAACTTATGCTGCCCAGATCTATGTCTATTTAAGAAGTGGAAAATTTCATGGCCAATGATAACATTATCAAGAAGATTTCTCCCAGGAAGGAAAGCAGACTAATTCTCAGAGATACAAACATGTAAGCATTGCCCGAGTCTCAAAGCCAACACTTTTGAAATAATTTTGTAAAAGACCGAGCATAGACATATAGGTCTGAACTAATGAATAGAGACAGGATTAGGGCATTTTGGAATTAATATGATAAGAGTATGATTCCAGTATTTGAGAAGCTGCCCAGACTCAAAAAAGCTCATAACTGCTTTGCACAGGTCCTGCTTGAGCAAAGGCCAAAAGTGCTGATAGAAAAGTCAAGTCATCCCGTCCTCCCCTGGGGCCTTATCTGGGTGGATATTAAAAAGAGCTTGTCTGATTTTTGATTCCTCAACAGGAGTTGTTAGTAAGCTATTCATAACTGCAGTGATTTTCAGATCTATGAGAGGTAGGAGTAAATGGCCTTGAGATGATCCTTAAGATGCATATAGATCCTCATAATAGTCAGTAATAGTCTGCTCAATGGCCCTCTGATCCTCCATCCATCTGTTATCTACCAGCAGCCTATTAATGGAACTAATCTTCCTCCTTTGAGTCACATAAGCATGGAAGAAACGAGTGTTCTTATCACCCTCTTTGAACCACAAGGCTCGAGCCTTTTGCTGCCAAAAAATCTCTTTAGAAACATTGGCCTCGTCCAACTCTCTTTGAATAGAATCCCAAGCTTCCCAATTTCTGTTGCCCCCCTCTTTCCTCATATCTTCTAGTTTCATAGACAAATCAGAAATTTTGGCCATATTATCTGAGTTGAAAAATTTGCTCCACTGCAATAGAGCCTGTCGAGCTCTTTTAATTTTTTCTTTGAAAGTGAACATAGGAGTTCCTTGAACTGGGTGCTACTAGGCCTCCTTCAGAACTTCCTGAATCCCTTCTTTCTTGAGCCATCGTTTGTCGAACTGAAACCGCCTTTTATACTTAAAGAAATCTGCACCAGTATTAATCACCAGTTGGCAATGGCCAGATGCACTTTTAAAATAGCTAGTGACTTTGGTGTTTGGAAAGAGCTCCAGCCAGTCCAGAGGAACAAAGACTCTATCTAGAGTCTCTTCAACAAAGCCTTCACCAATTCGATTATTGTCCCAGGTGTATCTCTCTCCCAGCAAAGGAAATTCTTGTACTCCCATTTGAGCCAGAAAATCATTAAAGCCCTCATAGCTTGAACTCGGCCTGAGACTGCCTCCCCTCTTATCCTCTGCTCTACAAAGGTCATTCCAGTCGCCTACTAACAACCATGCCTCACCCCAATCATACTTTTTAAGAATAAGATGATCCCACTGTTTCTCTCTCTCAGCTTTGGAAGGACTCAAATATACAAAAATAGCCCAGTTAATCTTACGAGATGACTTGTCTCTGAATTGGACATCTATGAAGAAGTGGTCACTAGATACCTGCAAAATCTCCAAATCATTGTTCCACAGCAACAATAAACCTCCCTTAATACCTCTAGGTTCCACCATAAAGAAATTAGAGGAGAAACCCAACCTAGCACAAGCATCAGATGAAATTTTTTTTTAGTTTTTTTATTTCAGACAAAAAAATAAAGTTCGGGTGGTGTAGCCGAATGGCTTCCTTGATCTGGGGAACTGTAGAGGGCCCTCCCAGTGTTGGGTTCGATATACCCGTACGGAACAAATAATGCAGCGGAATTTAAAAATTTTATAAGTATTTATCTCATAAATACTTATTCCGTACATAAGTATAACGATTGAACGAATAAGCATCATTTAAAATCTAGTAACTTTTACTAATTTTGATTTGAAATATAATTTTAAATCTAAAATTACCTTAGTT
>CACSLK010009714.1:3834981-3853477 GCA_902706635.1 Striga hermonthica
GGATAAGACATTATGACCGTTTTATGTTTCAGTTTAAACTTTAACGGTTTTCAGTAATCAAGTTTTCACGGTAGCATCCCGATCAGTTTTCGCAAAAATAAGTATTTTATTTATTTATTCAGAAAATTTGCGAAAAACCGCGCACTCTGATGTATTAAAATAGCAGGGTGTTACACGACGGCGGTCGACAACGGCGGTAGGTGGCCTGTAACGCCCCACTTTAATTTTAAAGAAATTCTGGACTTTCGGAAAAATCAATATAACATTTAGAAACTCCTTTCAAAAAATTTGTGGTGTTACTCATTTTTAAAAACAACATCAACTGTCATCTCAATAATATCAATTCATAATCAATCCCAAAACGGGTTCATACCAAGTCATCAATTACCCAAATAGGGTTTTCACAAATCATCACGGTGTCAAAGGGGCATCTCCCCAGCATTATTCCAAATCATCATAAGATCTCAAGTTCATAAAATCCCAAGTCATGAAATCATAAAATCATAAATGAGTTCAAATAGTGGAAGCATAACAAATAATGATCTGGTCTTATAGACCGACCACCACTTGCTCTACTCCGTCGTGCCCGCAACCTGTTCAACCTGCGTCTGTGAAGAAAAAGTGGGGGTGAGCACATATGGAATCCGTGGTGCTCACCACTATGCAAATAAATCATAAATCACGTAATACAAGTATGATCGCAGCGTGTATACGAATCAATAAATCAACCCATCTTCTATCTAGAGTCAACCCTCATGTGCACACCTATGCATACACTACTGCAGATACAAGATTCGAATGCCAAGGCCTACTCCTTGGTCTTACCATGATTCCCAGCCAGTAGGAGTAATATACCCCGACTGCCAAGACCTACGCCTTGGTCTTACGAACGAGGAAATAAAGGAGACTGACCATCGGGTACGTTCTATAGCTACAGGGATAACCGTTAGACGACCGATACAGCTCGCATCGAAGCGTACATGGTTCACATGCATACATTGATCATACCATACAACAGAACATAAATAAAATTTACGGCAAAACATTTTAAATAAACCCACCTAGATACCGAAGTGGAATCACACACAAAGCAGGTATGTAGGTCGAGGGCTCGACTCCTTAAACACCTACATAATCATGGTAGTCCTATCAATGACTATCCCAACACTTACAAAACATACAATAACATTCACTTAGCCGAAACCGTGTCGACTAAGTGATTCGTGGAAATTCCTAATGGAGTTTGGAACCTCGGCTTAACCAACTAGACTCGATAAACCAATTAAACATCATTGAGAGCACATATATCATGAAAAAAATTGTGATGGATCACCAGAAAGTCAAATAAGTCGGATAAATAGCCAAAACAAGGCTCGTTTGGGTGCTGCCAGAAAAATAGACTAGAATTGATAACTACCAGATTTTTTTAAATAGTACTCGGCCATTTTCTATGAAACTTAACCACATAATAATACACCCGGAAATACACATATACACCAGATATCAACCCTTAAACCTCCTTTTAACCCAGTCAAATATGTTTTCAAAAAATACAGCCGTAGAGTGAAATTTCTAGTTCCCTAGTCAAACCTCCGAGTTTTTAATGGAACTTTTCACACAACCAACACGATCACATAATAACACACTCCATAAAATTTTACATCAAAATTCATCAGACTCGATTTTATTTTGAATTTACAAGATTCTGACTAAAACTCAAATTCAAGAGATTACATAGCTACAGACCGAGTTTTAATCCAAAAATTTTAAACAACACCCATCAACATAGAGGACTACATATAAAATTTCAAGTAATTTGGCCAAGTATTCAATTTATCATGATTTTTATAAAATCCAGCAGCACGATCATTTTTAAAGATTCATAACTCAAAGGATAAGCATCCAAACGACCTGAGGCTTTTTCTAACATGTCAAGGACACATTTAGTTTTGACAATAAACCGAAGGGACGAACACATAGACGGCATAAATACATATCACATGATGTCCCGACTCATATTAATTCACCAAAACAACAACTTAAGAACCTTATAACCACATTATTGCACACATAAACAAGGGGGAGGTTCATATTCAATATGCTTTAACACAAATTCAACATCAAACCACATAGAACATGTACATATTCAAAGATTATCCTGAAAATAAATATAAAACCACATCAACACACCACATATAACATGAAAAAGAAAGGTTTCGAACCATCGTGCACCGTTCTCACAAAAAAATACCAGAGACGGTCGAGGGGCGGCTGAAACGGGGCAGGCGCACGCATATCAGGCTCGACAGCTTCGCGTGACTCTGCATAGCTCGCTCGTTTTCAGCCTCGGGTGATGCCCAAAAACAACTCATCGGCAAAGTAGTGGCTCTCGGCTGTTCCCCGTCAATCGGGACTAAAAGGTGCTCACCGAAAATATAGAGCTTCGGTCGGTGGCTCGCACCTGGTCGCGGACGTCGGCTCACGGTCGGAGTTCTTCACGGCCTGCTGGAGACCTTGCCATGTTGTCGGGAAGACTTGGTCCTCGGAAAAATGGGGTCTCAGCCGCAGGATTCTAATCCAGCCGTTGAAGATTTTCCTCGCACTTGCTGTCGCTGGAGGACTCGTCGGAAATCAGATGGCCTTCAACTCGTCGCTGAATATTTGGCTCATGTCAGCCACCAGAAACCAAGCTTTTTCTGTTGTCGGGGTTTGCTCGCCCAACTTCGCCGTTCGCCACAAATTGAGGGTCGTCGGGACTGCCTGCTCCTGGACGTAAATCGTTATTCTTGGTCGAAACCCAGTGCTCGTAGGTCCGCCGTGAAACACACAGGTTTCTCAATCGTCGGAAATAAGAGCTTTGATTGCCGGTTCTGCTTGGTCGAGGTAAACTCTAAGGGAGGTGGGATTGTGGCTCAATCGAGAGGAAATGACAGACGGAGATGAGAGACGATTGATTCTTCTCTTTTTTTATTCGTGATCGAAAGAGAGAGATGAAGGGTTCGAGATTTCTACCTCATCGTGCGATCGAGAGAGGTATGAAAAAGCGTCATGAAATAAAATGACGAGAAAGAAAAATAATTATCTCATATATACATATTTATTAGCCTAGGTTAAACATGCTTGCCAAACAAGAAATGGAAAAATGGGTTCGGGCTGAGGGCGCGAGCGGTTCGGGCGCGGGGCTGGGTTTCAAGGTTCGATAATTAAATTCGAGCCTCGGTTAGATCAGTCAAATGCTCGAGAAAAATAAATAAATTAAACCGGCAATATATATATATTTATATTACACACTATAATAATAAATATATTAGCAAGCAATATAATCAATTAGACAATTATTCAATAAAAATAATAATGCCTACAAATAATAATACTCAAAAAATTCAATAAACGAATGGGGCTTCACATTCTACCCTCCTTAAAGAAAATTCCGTCCTTGGAATTTGGAAAAACAACTACGACATGATACAATCGTGAATAGAAGGGAAAATGTCAACACATGAAATTCGGGTACTTCCTCCGAATCTCGATCTCCCTCTCCCAAGTCGTCTCGCCCTAGACTTGACTACCCCCACTGGACTTTAATGATTACCCCTCCGGCCTTTCCCTGATAGTCCCTCAGTTCTAACAGGTCACTAGTACCTCCATACAGGTAGAATTTTGCCTATCACGCAGCTCATCACAATTCACACATACCTCGAGATCACGCACCCATTCCCTCCATCATGAGGCATAAAACGTGTCATGCCTCCTCGTAAGCTCCGGTGATGGAGTCAACCATCAGGCTAAGTCATCGACTTGGTCGAGAAATCATAATAGGACTGACAATCATTAACATAACTTATGCTCAATACTGGTACCTTTCAGAACACACGGTTCTATTTGATACCGTTGACAAAGCCTCACTCCTTGCTGACACGAGTAACATCTCGTATGCGGTTTAGGAAGTAATAAGTACATATACTGAAATGATCTTCTATCGCACAGTTGATCTCATAAATGGGGATGCTCGAAATTTCCCTACTAACCATCGAACTCCAATACACTCTCATTCTTCATAGGTCTCGATCTATACGGAGTACCCATAGTCTCCAATCGAGACTCAAGACTCTGCTCAACATCAATGCGTGACTACTATCTCGCCATCTCGAGAAAATCTTGTATGTGGCAAAGGAAACTAATCGACAAACCTCACACATTGATGGTTGTTGATTAGGGGATTCATACACGGTTCGAAAGATCAACATACTATTTGACCAAGAATACTGATTCAATGGCCCAAATAGGATAAAGTTGGCCTGGGTTCAATGCACGGTGACCCGAGAGGTGGCACAATCGCTTGCGCTGCATATGCGGGGCGCTGGGACGCATGTGTGTACCCACCCAGAGATCGTCTACAAGGTTGAGGTTTGGTCGTACCCACTGGCCTGGGGAGTTCCATCATTCGGTGATGGCGGCTGCAACACTCGTGTGAGTCAACGGTCGGCTGCGCTAGCCTCGCGTCTCTCAGCTCGGGCGTGCATGCTCGACCACCACTTCGCGTGGCTACACCCAGCCAGGGTCGGTGCTCGGTTCGAGGTACATACCAGAAATTCCAATTTCCGGGTTCATAATTTCCAAGGTACTCAAATAGGAAAAAGGTTTCTCCACAAGACTCAAAACTACAATGTTTGGGTTTAACAACGGTTTCTCAAAAAGATCGAAATCACTGCCAGTATAATCCTAACTCGGTGGTCATCGCCGAACAATAAAATAGTTAGCTCGCTTGACTCTTCCGACTAACAATATCGGCCATCACGACAACTTTTACTCAGGAAGCTAATCGTGTCGGCAGTCCTAAACGAGTTCAATTTACATACACTGCTTATAGCTTCCGTACTTCGAGATCTTAGCATAAATCTTCTCTCGTAAGTGTTTCCAGTCAACAATGTAACACCAATCAAAATAAGTCATATAGAGCACATAAGCATGTACAATGAAAAAACTAATTTTTGATATTCATAACTCAATTTGCAAAAATAATATCACGCGGCGATTTATAATGGATGAAGCTCTCAGCACACAAGTCATATGATCATGATTCAAGTTGAAAAATGATCCTAAGTCATACTCCTACCATTTTCATGAAGACAACTACAGCAAACAATGTCATTTGATCACATTTTTCAGCAAACACTCAAATCATAGCCGCAGTCCAAAACAGAAATATCTAACTTACAGGGACTCAGTGATTCGAGGATATTACAAGCTACATGCATGATTTATATGTGATTCAAAAACCACTTGAAAAAAATAACATCATAATCTACAACTTTGTTGAAGACCACCTTGGAAAATAATGACAGTAGCACTGAGTTTAGACATCGAACATTCAATACATATAATTTGCCAGAAATAAGTTGTCCACTTTCAATACTTTAGTAATTCACATATAACTTAAGCTGTAGACCTCATAATCATGCTATTCCAAAACCTATACCAAGTTAGCACCCAAGACTACAACTTTTATGCTGAATACTTTCATGTTCGACCACGTTCGATACCCTTAAAGAGACTATACATCAACCATATGTGCACAATCATGATTTCATAAAACTGGGTGCACAACATTTTTGTAAAACTCATAACAAATTAATTTTAAGTCATTTTTTCAAGATTATAAAGGCTACAGAAAGATAATGTGACATACTTTATTTTCTCCGAAGAACAAATCTCCAAGAAACAGATTCTTGAAGGTGAAAACAAGCTCACAACAGAGGCACTGATCACATAAATTTTTCATGCAAATCATGCTCCAACTTCATGAATTAATCCCTATTCATAAACCACTTCATTAAAACCCTAAAACATGATTTTTAGCATATCATAACATAAACCTAAATAGGAATTTACAGCTTATAATTACAACGTCAGACTCATGCAGCAAGGCAAAAAAAAAATAAGGCACATAATATCACAAGAACCCCTTCAAACGATACCAAAGTTTAAGCATGTCGTTGTAAACTTTAAAACTGATTTAAGCTCGCACACTAACAACTCAAATACACACACAGGATCAACAACAAGTCAATTAAACATGCATGCAACTCACATGATAAAACCTTTACTTGAGCCTTCTCTTCCAATATGGCTTGCGAATGGTCCTTACTCGAGGACACTGAACAGAATTATGGCGAGAAAATGATATGGGCAGAGCTTAACTCGATAACAACATACTGAAGACTCACAACGAGGAACCTCTAGATTCAGAACCTAACTCTATATCACTAGAGTTCAACATTAAACACTAGTATTCACATTCACCAAAAGGAGGATAGATTTTCCTAAGCCCCAAAATATCAAAATCAGCAAATCACGACACAAGTAATTTCATTGCTACACATGCAAAACATTATAAGAAGTTCCATTCTAGTTATGCAAAACATCATAAGAGTTCCATTGCTACTTATGTAAAACATATAATCAACATCATAAGTAATTTCATTGTTACTTATGTAAAAACATAACTTGAGCGGTGCGGCACGATGGAAGCGAGTGAACATAACTACATCATGTAATCATGTATTTCACGGAGTTTCACATAATTCATATTTAGCTGTCTACAGAAACGCAGACCACCTCACCACACTGTAACGCCCCAGTTTGATTTTAAAGAAATTCCATACTTTTGGAAAAGTCAATATAACATTTTGAAACTCATTTCAAAATATTTGTGGCGTTACTCATTTATAAAACCAATATCAACTGTCATCTCAATGATATCAATTCATAACCAACTCCAGAACGGGTTCATACCAAGTCATCAATTACCCAAACATGGTTTTCACAAATCATCACAGTGTCAAAGGGGCATCTTTCCAGCATTATTGCAAATCATCATAAGATCTCAAGTTCATAAAATCTCAAGTCATGAAATCATAAAACCATAAATGAGTTCAAATATCAGAAGCATAATAAATAATGATCTGGTCTTATAGACCGGCCACCACTCGCTCTATTCCACTGTGCCCGCAACCTGTTCAACCTGCGTATGTGAAGAAAAAGTAGGGGTGAGCACATGTGGAATCCGTGGTGCTCACCACTATGCAAATAAATCATAAATCACGTAATACAAGTATGATAGCAGCATGTATACGAATCAATAAATCATCCCATCTCATATCCCAGAGTCAACCCTCATGTGCACACCTATGCATAGACGACTACTGATACACGATTCGAATGCCAAGACCTATACCTTGCTCTTGCAATGATGCCCAGCCAGTAGGAGTAATCCACCCTGATGGCCAAGACCTACGCCTTGGTCTTACAAACGTGGATCATCAGCCGAGGGCTCATGCCTTGGTCTTATGGCCATACATAAATAAAGGAGACTGCCCATCGGGTATGTTCTATAGCTACGGGGATAACCGTTCGACGACCGATACAGCTTGCATTGAAGGCTACATGGTTCACATGCATACATTGATCATACCATGCAACAGAACATAAATTAAATTTACGGCATATCATTTTAAATAAACCCACTTGGATACCCAAGTAGAGAATCGCACATAAAGGAGGTACGTAGATCGAGGGATCCACTTCTCAAACACCTACATAATCATGATAGTCCTATCCATGACTATCCCAACACTTAAAAAACATACAATAACATTCACTTAGCCGAATATCGACTAAGTGATTCGTGGAAATTCCTAATGGAGTTTGGAACCATGGCTTAACCATCTAGACTTGATAAACCAATTAAACATCACTAAGAGCACATACATCATGAAAAACATTGTGATCGATCACCAGATAGTCAAACAAGTCGAATTAATAGCCAAAACAAGGCTCGTTTGGGTAGTGGCAGGAAAATAGACTAGAATTGATAACTTCCAAATCTTTTTAAAAAGTACTCGGCCATTTTCTACGAAACTTAACCACATAATAATACACCCAGAAATACACATATACACCAGATATCTGCTCTTAAACCTCCTTTTAACCTAATCAAATATTTTTTTCCAAAAATACAGCCGTGGAGTGAAATTTCTAGTTCCCTAGTAAAACCTCCGAGTTTTTAATTGAAATTTGTACACAACTGACATGATAATAGAATAACACAATCCACAAAATTTCACATTAAAATTCATCAGACTCGATTTTATATTGAATTTACAAGATTCTGACCAGGACTCAAATTCAACAGATCACATAACTACAAGCTGAGTTTTAATCCAAAAATTTTACACAACAAAACTCATCAACATAGAGGACTACATATAAAATTTCAATTTTGCCGTGTATTCAATTTATCATGATTTTTACAAAATCCAGTAGCATTTTTAAAAATTCATAACTCAAAGGATAAGCATCGAAACGGCCTGAGGTTTTTTTTTAACATGTCAAGGAGACATTAAAGCATTCAAACTCCTGGTTTTCCATGAAAAATACTCACGTCCTTCAGTTTTGATAATAAACCGAAGGGACGAACACATAGACGCAAAAATGCTTATCACATGATGTCCCAACTCATATTAACTCACCAAAACAGAAACTCAAGAACCTTATAACCACATTATTGCACACATAAATAAGGGGAAGGTTCATATTTAGCAATCTTTAACACGAATTCAACATCAAATATAGCGCCCCGTTCGAATATTGAATTTTTTTTTTATTTTGATTAAGGGCATTTTATTTTTCTAAATGCCTTGATAACATTATATATATATATATATATATATATATATTATATTATTAAATTAATAATATAATCTTATGAGTCGTTCAATTTATTTTACCGATCGCCGCTCGAATTTTCGGTTCAATCACGTAAGCCAAAATCATATCCGTTTTAATCGAATCATTGTGACCCAAACTTCGACGCGACTTGAACAGACCAAGTTCATGCGGTTATTAGCAAGATATTAAGGGTTCAATTAAGCTCAGTTGGCCTTAAGAAGGATTAAGGTGAGTTAACCACAATTAGCCTAATTGGAGCATGTGCTAGTGCATTATTTTATTAGCAATGTGTAAGGCATTTGTTCCCGTTAGCCTTGGGACTTGTCCCGACATTCTATCTAGCCAAAATTCTCTGAAAATAATCCTTGAAACCGTGCATAGACCAGCCAAGTCATGCCAAGGCATCCCCTAAGTTCCATGCACATTGGGAAGGAAATTGTCTCCCATTTGCTCATTGTTTCATCTGCCCATGACCACCTTATAGGCTTCTCTACCCCCAGCTGATTAGAGAGCTTTTGACACTTATAAAACTCATCAAATTTCGAGAAAACACTCACCAAATAGAGATAATGCCGAGAGAGAATAACCAAGGAGTACCGAGAGCTCCCTTGTGCATGTGTTCGAGAATTTGAGTTCTAGTCATCCATTCTTGATAACTTCAGCATTCTAACCCCTTCACCTCATCTTTTACTCACCAAAGAAGAAGTTTAGAAACCATTAAAGTCCAAGGAAGTCGCATCCATCACCCTAAAGCGCAAGCAAAAGCCGAGAGCAATTCACATGCACCAACCCAGCATAACCGAGTTCCTTTGCTATTTTTCATGAAGTTTTAGAGGTTGGTTTGCTAGATTATTTTTAGGACTTGTTATATGAGATGTGTATTAGAATGATGTGCTTTAATACCCCCATAGGTTTAGTTTTTAAGTGGTTCTAAGCATCCTAAAGGTTTAAGTGCTCCCTGCTTACTTGCATGTTCTATATGTTGAGTTTTTATACGCTTTTACCCATGATATGCAAAACCTGAAAATGTGCGAATAATATAGCTATGTCTTCTGTTAGATTGGAGTTCATAGGATAAAAAATCAAGTCAATTGGCCTAGTATAACTCGAGATATGGATTTCTAAAGTTTATTGTGCATATTGAACTTTATATGGATTAATCCCGATTTTATTATCTCTTTCGTGCCTCTGTTTTGGCCTTCTAGAACTTGTTTTCTGAAAATGTGTTCTTCACACTAATTATATATTATACTATTAGCTTCCAGTGGGCTTTAGAATTTTGATAATCTAATTTAAATTGAGTGAGTTATAATTTCTACAAAATGATTGTGCAAGCAGTTTTTCTGTGAACCCAGCAGCATGTTATATTAAATATTTGGCCTGTTTTTGATGTTTGAATATGCTCAAATGTGAAAGTGGTCTGTATGAAATATGTAGCCTTTTGTGTTAGTTTCTTGTTAGTTTTTGAATCAAGTCAAAATCATATCTGTAACATGAGATATTCCCATTTTACTGAGGCTCTACAGGATGTATAATTTTGATCTTGGACTACGATGAATAATCTTTGATCAAATGCCCTTATTTTCGATTTATGTCTTCACGAATGTTGTAACCTTACTTCTTAGTTGTCTGATAGTCTTTGAATCATGTCATTTGGAGGTTTGTAGCATGAGTTATGTGATAATTACTGAAGCTCAGTATGTTTAAAAAGCTGGTTTTCTGACTGCACTTTGATTATGAATGTTTGTTGAATTATCTCCTGGAAAATGAACTTATTTGTTTTCGATGACTTCATAAGAATTGTAGATGCATGTCTTAGGGTTCAAATGAAACTGTAATCATGATTATATGACATGTGTGATGCAAGTTATGTTGATTTTAAAATCGCTGCGCGGGTTAGGTTTTGAAAACTCATGTCGGATGTTCAGAAATAGAGTTTATTTTTAAAACACGTGCTTATATGGCCTATATGAGCTGAGTTGGATCAATTGAATGTTGCTATATGTGTGTTAATGTGTCGAATAGTTATTTATAGGATTATCTTGTTAAATGTAGGTGTTTGAGGAGTCGAGCCTTGACCTACATTCCACTAGTTGTTGTGTTCTACCATTTCGATAACCAAGAGGGTTTATTATTCTAAAATTGCTATGCCATATGTATTTCCGTTTGTTGGGTTGGTATGATCAATGTATGCGTGTGAATCATGTAGCCTATCGATGTGAGCTGTTACGATCGTCAGTACGGTTGTCCCCGTCGATGTATCACGGTTGCCCTTGCGAGGCAAGTCTCCTTAAGTCCTGATATGGTCGTGCCCTTGTGAGTTGCGTAAGTCCCTATGTAAGGCCGTGTCTGATGCATGGCACGCACTCTCGACGTTAGGGTTTATGCAGCCCCTTTCCGAGGCAAATGATAGACATGAGTGAAGTTATTGGTGTGTTGTTGATAGGACATGAGACATGATGTTATTGTTTTATGTTCATGTTGCGACCATACCATCTTAACATTGTATATATTGTGTATGTGCATTGTGGTGACCACTACGGGTTCCATTTGTGCTCACTCCCACATGTTTCTTCACAGATACAGGTTAGACAGGTTGGCGAGCATGACGAGAAAAGGGGTGAGTGGGTCGGTCTAATGTTTATACTTCCGTTTTTGAATAAATGAGTGGTCTTTATGAACCTCTTTTGGTTTGGACATGTTGAAACTATTTTCAAAATATATGTTTTTGAAGTGTTGGGATTGAATATTTTGATGGACCTATGTTTGTTTTGGATATTTGACTACGTGATTACTTGGATAAATTGATGATTTCGATTATTTATGCTGTGGTGTTTGAGCTAAATATCAGGTGATATGTTGTGAATCGGGTTAATGAAAAGCATGAGAAAATCGAGTAATGAATCCCCGCGAGTCCAGATAAGACTTGGACTATGTAAATGTTGAATAATGCCCATGATTTCGAAAATGAATTCGAAAAATGTTTTATTGATTTTTGGAAAGTCCAGAATTTCTTTAAAATCAAAGTGGGGCGCTACAGTTTGGTATCAGAGCCAGTCTGCGTTTCTGTAGACTGCTCTATATGTAAATTACATGTTTATGTGATTATGTGAATTGTGAACTTGTGTTTGACCACTCATCTTCGTCATGCTGCACTGCTTAATGGTATGTTTATATAAGTATCAATGAAAATGCTTATAATGTGAATTGTGTATATTTGCATAAGTAGGAATGAAACTACTTGTGATATGACTTGTTGTTATTTTGGGGCTTAGAAAATCTATCCACCTTTGGTTAAGTTTGAACTCTAGTGTTTAATGATGAACTCTAGAATATTATAACTGTGCTAAATCTTTTCGGCCTATTCAATGTAGAACTATGGCTCGTCAACCCAGCAACAACCAGTAGCCAGCCCCGCCTCCATCTCCACCTCGTCAGCCGGTTCCTAACCAGAATCTGAATGTGGTTCTCAAATTTTGGCGATTGACCCCACTGGCTTTTACCCGTGTTGAAGGGCCTACGGCAGTAGCCAAATGGATCCACCAACTTGAGCAAAACTTTGATCTTCTTCAATGTTCCGATGCTCAAAAGGTTATATGCGGCCGTTACATGTTGAATGGTGATGCTGTTATGTGGTGGTCTGACTACTGGCGGTTGAGGCCGGGTGAGCTAGCTAACCTGACCTGGGAAAGGATGAAGGAGGTGTTGGGTTCTGTGAGGAACGTCAAACAACATGCACAGTATTGAACTTATCGAAATAAATCCTAACGCAGCGGAAACTATAGTTAGGATATGGACGTTTACCTTTTAAAATTTTTGCCGACTCTGAGACGATGTAGAGTACCGTTGATGTAGTTCATCTGAACACCACAATCTAATGGGCGGATAGATTTGGCCTTTATTTGATTCTAATCGAAAGTCTCAACGAAGCTTTGATTACATGGAAGTCGGGTCTCGGTCGTCGGGTGCAGCGGGCTGGTCGCAGACGGTGGGCACGGTCGCTGGCAACATGCACGGGCTGCTAGCGTGATGCGCGTATCGCTGGCGAGGCCCGTCGGGCGCTGTGCGTGACGCGGCGGGAGCAGACGATCGCAGATGGACGCTGGGACTTCGCTGGGCGTGCACGCACGCGGGCGCTATGCCTATGCGGAGGCGGACTGGGCTTGTGCGTCTGAGACCACGCGAGCGTGCGCTGCGAGTCTCCTGGGAGTGCGAGGAATGATGAGCGCGTTGCGGACGGACGCCAGTACCTTCCAAGCAGGACGATTGGCAGTGGCGAGCGAACAGGCGGCGCTTGGGACTCGCGGGCGTGACGTGCGGTTGCTGCTGGGAGTTCGACGATGGGCCTGGCTGGGTGAGACTGCGAGCGACAGCTAGCGGTGGCGATCGGCTGGGCCTGGCTGACTTCCGTCGGCGGCGACGGTTTCCGGCGGTGGCTCACGGCGGCGAAGGGTGGCTGTTATGTGATGATGATGACCGAAAATATATATATGAGAAAGCTCAAAAATATTGTACCAAAAAGCCTTCTAATGGATTACCTAAACACCTACTTCAATTAAACTTGGTGGAGAGTTTAATCGAATCTTCTTAACTCTCGAACGATGATATTTCTCGCGCGTATGTAGAGGAGAAAATCGGCCAACACCATCATCATACAAGAGGTTGGGACTTGGTGTATTTATAGGCTCCATTAGGGACCTTAAGGAGGTGCTAAATATGGGCTTATCCCATTTTGGCCTAGGAATCCTAATTCTACTCCAATATTAATCCAATGTAGGAAGAAGATCTCCTACTAATCTCTATCTTATAGAAGACTCCTTAGTCTCCTAATACTAGAGAAGATCCTAGTAGGAATACCTTTCCTAATTAAATTAATAATCATGGAATAAAATTAATTCCTAATTTAGGAAGCCTAATTTTACTCCAATCAATTATCTAATGTAAGAAATATATTTCCTACTAATCTCCATCTTCTAGAAGACTTGTAACACCCCGTTCGTTTAGGAATAAATTGGATTATTTTATTATTATTATTATTATTATTGTTCTTAAATGCCAACTTGCTATTATTTATTGTTATTAATAATATTACTATTATTAATATTAATTGTCTAAATGTTATATGTAATAAATATTAATTGTGTAAATTTATAAATAGTACTATTATGTGTATTATAAATATGTATATATATATGTACATATATATATATATATGTATTATATATATATATTCGGTTTCTATTTTAATTATCGAGCCTCGTTTATCTAACTGTAAAACCGAGCCCGAGAACCCACATGAACCGAACCTTCGGCCATGACCTGCGCCCTAGCCCACATCCGGACTGACCGTTCACCTTGCTTGGGTGGGAAGCAATTTTATCAAGCCTATTCTGCTATATATATAGATATATATATCATCAGATTTTTCCTCATCTCGTCGATATAAGCCGCAGACCCTAGCTTTTGGATTTCTCCCTCCCGCAGCAGAAAACCTTCTCCCATTGCAGACCATCCTCATCATCGCTAATCACCATCCATCATCAATCGATCATCATCATCATCTCCTTCATTCTCCATCACCATCATTGTTGTTCGTCCCGCAGCACCATCCTCCGTCGCCATCATCTTCTCAGTCGCGCCATCATCATCGAGTCGCCATCACCAAGCTTTGCCACGCCGCGACAGAACCACCCGCCACGCCGCGACTGGCCGCTACGCCGCGACCAGAAGCTCCCTCATGCCGCGACCAGAAGCTCCCCTACGCCGCGACGCCCCTGTTTCTGTGAAATCAGTGCCGCCGCGAACTCGTGACCCCTGTCAACACCAGTACGTCGCAACGCCGCGTTGAACCCTGCGAGTCCCGTCGCTGCAGTTCCTGGCGAGCCCCTCAACGTTGCAGCATCCCTGCGACCAACCCCGCGTGCTTTTTCGTAGGTCCCGACAATCGCAACAGCAAGCCGAGCGGCCCTCTGGTGAGTCCCTGCTCCTCCGCGAGCCCTCGCCGTGCCCCGTTCGAGGCCATCAGCCGCTGCACCTCCTGTCCCGGCGAGACGCGTGTAACCGTCGAGCCCCATTGTGTCGTCCTCTTCCGTTCGAACCATTCTCGCCTTCCCGAGAACGGTATCGAGCCTCAAATCTATGTTATGTATTATTCGTGTTCGTTTATTGGATTAATCATGCCTTACGACTTGCTATGGTTCTTAATGTCTCTTGAGTTTGGAATGTGCATATATGATCTATTCATGTTATTATTTTATGTGAATGTTGTCGTTTCGTTTGAGTCAAACGAAAACGCGTTATATATGTCGTGTTGCTATGGATTTATGAACTTAGGATCGTCATGGACACAATGGTCCTGACCTCGTGTCATTTCGATTTGTAGATTGGGAGATATGAATTTTCAAAGTTCTTAATTAGTTGTTTTATGTGTAAAATTCACAATAAATCGCATGATTGTCCGATTGGCGTGAAATTTTAACTAAGTGACCCTCTGTTGATTGTATAGCTTGTTTAAAAATTTCATAATTTTTCATAGCTTGTAGCTATTTTAAATAATTAATGTGATTTCTGGACATAAATATTTTAAATACATATTAAATTGGTACGTGCTCCGATTTTGCTAAAATTTGAATATGTTATGACTCTTTCATGTTTATATGCTGTGTAAAATTCTTAGAATTTTGGGAATAAGTTTCGTAGGGTAAATGAATTATTTTCTGATTCTGCAAAAAGTTGTTTTATTTATGATTAATCAGTTGGTTATTGAAAAATTCTGATTTTTGGCTAAGATGCTTGCTTTATGTGGAGTTGCATTCTGTAAAAAGATTGGAATTTTTGGAATTCGAAATTGTTCGGTTTTAATTGAAATTTGATAAACTGTAAAAACTTGTAGAAATTTTTAAATTTCATGTGCTTATTGTTTAAAGCTAAATTTTTTGTATATTGATTCTTATTTGCTGGTCTTTCTCCAGTTAAAATCTCATGTACTAATTCGTTCGTTAGGTCAGGCTTTAAATTCTATGCTCCTTTTTTTCTGATATCGTATTTGAATTTTATAAAATTGTGTATAATGAGTTTAGGGCTGAAACATGGTGGTTTTACTAAGTCCAGTGAGAAGAAAATTATGTCCAAGTTTCAGAACCTAACTCATTTAGGAGCTTGATCTACCTAATTATGTGACATATATTGTTTTCTATTTTTCGAAAATGTAGTTCTTGTGTCAACATCTATAAACTAGATTCTTGTTGTGGTTGTGTCATGTTTGAACTATAGGTTATGTGATATTTATGTGAAATCTCATGTTTGGTTGTTCGAGTCTAAGTCCTAGAGTTCCAACGTCCACAGGACTTCACGAACCACTTAGTCGAATCAAGTTCGGCTAAGTCAAATTTGTGATTTTCTAATTAGGTCTAGATAAAGTGTTGAATTTAGTATCTGGACTTATGTAGGTGTCTAGAGGTGTTGACCTCACCTGGCCTTCGAGAATCGTGATTGTGTTTTGTCGCTGCTAACTGGTGGGTACATTTGTGATGTATTCCATAATTATTGCACTCTTTATTCATATAATGGTTCATTTGAAAATGGTTGTATGCGTGAGAACCCTAGTCTAGGAGTCCCGTACAATAGTGCCTTTGATGAATGCGAAAACAGTGGGAGGTCACCTGCCCGTTGTATCCGGGAGGAGACGCCCCAAGTCGTTGTACCCGGAAGGGGAAAAACATCTCTACAGTCTCCTGGAAAGGATCCTACGAACCGTTGTACCTGGGGGTGGGAAGGTTTCCAGTTACTTCCATGTCGTTGTATCCGGAAGGTTGTTGTATGTACGTAGGAGGTTTGCGATAGGGCTGAGTACGGAGTTTAGACCTTGGATTCTATGCATACGGTGAAATGTTTTAAAATACTTTATACTGGATAAATGTGCGATAATGTTGACCTTGTTGGTTATGCTCACCCCCATTGTTTGTTTCCTGTTGTTGTCTTCTTTCCCTTCTTTAGGTTGAGATGAGCTGGAGGCGGTGGCATAAAGACGAGTGAGATGGTGGTCATTTATTGAATGTGTCTTTTGCTTCTGCCTGTTTTATTTATGATAAACAAGTTGCTTTCACTCTGGATTATTTATGCTTCTACTTGAAACAATGGATTTATGATATGCTTTTTGAAAGACGTTGAGACTTATGAATATGTCAGTGTTGGCTTATGCATGTGTGGAATTTAATTATTCGTCGTAATTGTTTTAAATGTTGTCGATAGTTAGGTAGCGCCCGATGAGTTTTAAATTTGAAATGATTTAACAAAAAAACTCAGATATTTGTAAATTTGTTCGGTAAATTTTTAAAAAAAATGGGGCGTTACAAGACTCATTAGTCTCCTAATCCCAAGAGAAGATTCTAGTAGGACTTTTATTCTCCTAATTAAATTAATTAATATGGAATAAAATTAATTCCTATTTAAATAGAATTAAATAATAAAACATCCCACGAGTAATATTATTGCTCTCCCCATTTAGCCACTGTTTTACCAATAAAATTGAGCCTCCATGATTAAATAATATTAATCCGATTGATCGATTTACCTCCCTATGTTTAAGATATAACGTCCGTTGATTAATTAATTTACTGACAAAATAATCAATCTGTAATATCCCGATATTTTATCGGTATAAATTATGTTTAGTTCCGATATAATAACGTTATCGATTATTATTTTCGGAATTAATTATGTTCAGTCGAAATTACCGAAATTTATTTTTTACGTACCGTTTACGTTCGAAATAATTTTGGTAATTAAGTATTATGTTTAATTGAATAATTAAACATAAGATAAGTGATTAATTAATATTAATCACCATATTAGGCTTAATAGCCGTGAGTTATAAGGTAATCTTAGTCCAATTTCATTCTAAGGCCGTGACATTAAGGAAAATTTTCCCAAACTTCCAATAAAGGCCGTGAGTTTTCTTCTTGGTTGGGAAACCAAATTTTCCCTCAACTTTTAGCTATGAAACGTGGCAAGTAAGGAAGGAGTTTAGTCATCCTTAAGATGGTTAGTTAGCCTCCAAATGTTAAGGCCATAAGTGGCCACGTTCCATAAACATCATCACCATCATTCCTCGGCATCCATAAAAGGAGGGAGTTGTACGAATTTTCTCCCACTTTTTCTATAAGATATAAGCAGCATATTTTTCCTTACATACTCCCTCGTTCAGCAGCCTTTAATAATTTAGCAATTTCCCAAAATTCCCCTAATATCTCCATTAATTCGCACGGCAAGATAGCACAAGCGCACGGCCACGCAAGGCAAGAAATCGCGCCTTAGTTTTCGAATTCAGTCGAGCGAGTTAAGAGGTAACCTCTTCTAGTATAATTTCTGAAGTCATGTTAAGGTTAATGTTTAGAGTATATTCAAAAATTTTTAAGAATACCGTGCCTAAGTCCGATTACGTTTAAGAAAGATCATGACCGAGTTATTTTCGATTTCTTCCGGCAACTCTCGAACCATTAACGTTTAAATGTTCAGTTTTACTTATTTCATATTCATTAAGTTTAGATTTGTCGAGTAAAGTCGGAGTCTTGTTAATAAAAAGGGCCAAACCGTCGCCAGCGCCTATCGCGTGGCCTCGGGTGGCCGCGGGCCGTGTCGTAGTATCTTCAGTAAGAGTCATGTTTGTCCGTGTGATTAAGTCTTAAACTGCTTCACATTTAAGCTCATGTCAAGTTATTCTGTTGTTGCCGTGGAAAAGAAAGTTACAGCCGAGGGACGGCGTATA
>CACSLK010009714.1:3862848-3872939 GCA_902706635.1 Striga hermonthica
TGGTGTGACCTTTTAGGTTCACAATTAATACTAGTAGTGGGCTTACAACTCTTTGTAGTTTGAGTTAGTCATATTACCTCTTATTCTTGAATTAACTCTTTAATTCAAGAACCCACATATCATGGGAACATCTAGCAAGTAGCATGAATCTAGTATTAAGTGAATAGCGAGTAAACCTATTTCGATTACAAGTCCATACATGTAAAATCCTTTCGACATCCAATTTTCCGATTAAATCTTGGGTATGATTTTGTCGAAACCCAAATTGATTTAATAACTATGATTCCATTTCAAGTTTAGTAATTCGTTTATGAATCTCTATTCATCCTGCCTTGGCCAAGAACTTTGAATTACTAACAATGAAACACATAGGAAATTCACTTATCTTCATAAGTATCGAATCCTTTGTTGGCCACTGACAAACTTCCATACATATTAATATAATACCCAAAATATCCCTTTGTATGATTGTGCTAGCAATCAAAAGGATAAATCAAAGTAAAATATAATATGCACAAAGTTACCATCGTGCCTTAAGTCTAAGGATTAGTCATGTACTATTGTAACATGAAAATTCTTATTCGACAAGAAAAATCTTTCATTAAGAATCCTCATACTGTCATATTCACTGAACTTGTTCTCTAACAAGCACCCACATATATGTATTTGCGTCCCACGCTAATGTTGATGGAATGCAACATTCTTGTCCAACAAGCATACATCATATGTGCAAGTCTTTTCCGGATTTATTCGATATCTCATCTCGAAACATCCAACGACTTGGAACTGTATTTAAGATCACAGCTTTTAAGATATTTTCCATGATCACCATCTATGCGCAACCATACCTTATAGTTATAAGTGATCTAGGGACTTTATCTTAAGTGAAAATATAAGATAAATCCTTATTCTTAAAATAAAGTAATGCCTTTTAATTAATATAATTCCAATAGATTGTATTTACAAGTAGAATATGTCCAATCTGATTGGAACGCCGGGTATCCTACTCTAACAATCTCCCACTTGCCCTAGTTCCAATCACTCATGTATCTTAGACCCATCTTCTCAAGATGTCCTTCGAACACTTTCTGTGATAAAGGCTTAGTTAAGGGGTCTGCTATATTTTCCACTGAGTCGACTCGCTCCATTACGACGTCGCCTCTACCAATGATTTCTCTAATCAAATGGTATCGTCTCATGATGTGTTTGGATCTTTGATGATATCTTGGCTCCTTTGCTTGCGCAATAGCCCCATTGTTTATCACAATAAATCTTTATTTGATCAAAACAGATGGTACTACACCCAACCCTTGGATGAAGTTCGTTATCCAAACAACTTCTTTTGTAGCATCAGATGCAACAATATATTCAGCTTCTGTTGTGGAGTCAGCAATTGTTTCTTGGTTGGAACTTTTCCAACTAATCGCTGCTCCATTCAGAGTAAACAAGTAACCAGACATGGATTTAAAGTCATCTTTATCTGACTGAAAACCAGAATCAATAAAGCCTTCTAGTTTCAGTTCTCCATTTCCATACACCATAAAGATATCCTTAGTCCTTCTTAAGTACTTAAGAATCATCTTAACGGCTTTCCAGTGTTCTTCACCTGGATTAGACTGATATCTGCTCGTTACACTAAGTGCATGAGCCACATCAGGTCTTGTACATAACATCGCATACATAATGCTACCAATAGCTGATGCATAAGGTATATAACGCATCCGTTCTCTTTCTTCAGGTGTCTTTGGAGACATCGTCTTAGAAAGTGAAACCCCATGACTCATTGGAATATATCCACGTTTGGATTCTTCCATGCTAAACCGTTTTAGCACCTTATTTATGTACGTTGACTGGGATAGTCCGATTATCCTTTTAAATATATCTCTATAGATTTTTTATCCCAAGGATAAAAGATGCTTCTCCCAAGTCTTTCATGGAAAACTGTTTTGACAACCATGTCCGAGTTGATTGCAACATCCCTACATCATTCCCAATGAGTAAGATGTCATCAACATAGAGTACAACAAATACAACTGCATTCCCATTAACCTTTCTATAAACACATGGTTCATCCGGGTTCTTATGAAAATCAAACGTTTTGATTGTTTCATCAAACCGAATGATCCAACTCCACGAAGCTTGTTTAAGTCCATAAATGGACCTTTCAAGCTTACAAACCATTTGTTCGCTCCCACTGGATATGAAACCCTACGGTTGTTTCATATAAATGTCTTCCTTAATGTTTCCATTAAGAAAAGCAGTTTTCACATCCATTTGTCCTATCTCGTAGTCATAATACGCAGCTATAGCAAGCAATATCCGAATGGATTTAAGCATTGCTACTGGTGAAAAAGTTTCCTCATAATCAATTCCTTGTTTTTGAGTATAACCTTTAGCAACCAATCTTGCTTTAAAAGTATTCACTTCTCCATCTACACCACGTTTTTGCTTGTAAACCCATTTACAACCTATAGGTACAATACCCTGTGGTGGATCAACCAAGGTCTATACCTTGTTTGAATACATGGAGTCCATTTCGGATTGCATAGCTTCTTGCCATTTATCTGACCGACATTGCCTCATCATAGCTTATTGGATCATTATCCAAAAGGAGTCCCTCTTCTTTGTTCTCTAACAATAGGTACAGCCTCTCAGGCGCCCTAGAAACCCTTTCGGATCTCCGAAGAGGTTGTGTTTCAGATGGTCCAGTCTCTACTGGTATGTCATTTATGGTAACTTGTGGAATTTGTTGTGTTTCTTCATTAAGTTCTACAACTCCGCTATTCTTTGAGAGAAACTCTTCCTCTAAGAAAACAACATTCCTCGAAACAAACACCTTTTATTCAGAGGGGTCATAGAAATAGTATCCATTAGACTCTTTTGGATACCCCACATATTTACATAATATGGATCTCATATCCAACTTTCCTCCCACTAACTGCTTCACATAAGCAGTACAACCCCATACTCGTAAATACTTGTACGAGGGTGTTTTGCCACACCATATCTCATACGGTGTGTTGGGCACAACTTTACTCGACACTCTATTCAAAATATGTGCTGATGTTTCTAAGGCATAACCCCAGAATGAAAGAGGTAAACTAGTGGAACTCATCATCGATCGAACCATGTCTAACAATGTTCTATTCCTCCTTTCTAAAAACCCCATTGAGTTGTGGAGTTCCAGTAGGTGTCCACTGTGAAATAATCCCATTATCTCTTAAATAATCAAGAAACTCATTAGTCAAGTATTCACCTCCTCGATCCGATCGAAGAACTTTAATACTACGACCAATTTGTTTCTCCACTTCATTTCTGAATTCTTTGAACTTTTCAAATACTTCAGATTTATACCTCAATAGGTATACATATCCATACCGTGAATAATCATCAATAAAGGTTATGAAATAGTGGCAGTTCCCCTTGGCACTAACATTTAGTGGTCCACAAACATCTGTATGGATCAAATCCAACAGACCTTTAGCTCGCTCCACTTGTCCAACAAATGGTGATTTTGTCATTTTACCTTTAAGACATGACTCACATGTAGGAAACTTTTCCTCTCCCCTAAGGTGGAGTTTTGGTCCCAATTTGTGAATCCTCTTTTCAGATATATGACCTAATCTAGCATGCCAAATTGTGAATGAACTATGATTATCTAACTTCCTTTTATTTTGTTGAATGGTTAGGATGAGACTTTGTGGTGTAATGGTATATAAACCATTTGTCAAATTTCTGGAATATATAAAAGTTGTATCTTTGAAAATAGAACACCTTCCATTTTCAATTACAAACTTAATACCCTCTTTATCCAATACTGAAATAGAGATTATGTTTCTTATAACATTCGGAACATACAAACAATTTGTCAAACAAATATTTACACCACCATTTAATGCTAGATAAACAGTCCCAATTGCTTTGGCAGCAACTCTTGCCCCATTGCCCATCCTTAGGATTGTTTCTTCATTATCTAACATGTTACTTCTTGCCATCATTTGCAAATCATTGCAAATATGTGAGCCACAGCCGGTATCCAATACCCAAGAAGAATCATTAACTGATAAGTTAACTTCAACAAAATAAACAACTGAACTTTTCAGGCTTACAAGATACTCCTTGCAGTTCCTATTCCAATGCCCAGTTTTACCACAATGATAACATTCGTGATCAGTTAACTTGTTTTGCTCAATTATACTTGCAATTAGATTTTTAGCCATTTTAGTAGATTGATCTACAAAAACAACAAACGAAGCAGAAAATAATTAGACTATGGAATTTATATTTATTTAACATTAGGTCTTTAATATTAAATGTCTCCCACTATTTTAATTAAAACCCATTTTAATTATGAAAATCTAATTTTCATAGTGAGCTTGAAGTCCAATAAAAATATTACATATTCCAATTTTATGAGTACGCATGGAACATTTATACTGGTAGTCAACTTTTGACAATTGTATCACTATACAACCTTCAAGATGTTTTGCCTCACCTTTCCTTATATACCTCAATTTTATGACCGTATATATTACTCAGTGTCAAATCAAACCCATCAAACATTCATAATAACGGCCCACCAGAATGTCCCACGACTCATGGTCAACACAAAGAGGAATCCGTCTCATGAGTATCTCTTATACTTAGTAGAGATCACAGCTTTCGACACAAAACCACCCCAAGTAGGGTAACAACCGGACCACTTAAGGTTGCCCGGTATCGGATCACTTAAAGTTGTCCGATCAAGATCGAAGCGGAGCGAAGATATTAAGCGACGAAAACATAAAATACCACACTTAGTTTATTTTTCATAAATAGGGAAACCACACAAATACCCGAACCCTACAGGGAATAAACCATCCCCGGGCCCGGAACACACCAACATCTGAAAATGCAAATTAAAATAAGTTGTTCGAAACAGCAAGCAACATACGCAAACATACTTAAAGAAGAAAAACGGAAATAGCAACTGGAAAGTGACCAAAGATAAAACGGGGGGCGGCTGTTCGTTCCCAGCATCCTCATCATTCTCGCCCGTTCCTTCACCTTGACGGTCGGGAGGGTGGCTCGGACCGGCCCCGGTCGTGTCCGCAGTGGATTTTGAAAAGGCAGAGTCCATCAGACGGCTGTCATAGGTTTTTTTTCATCGTCATCCGCAATCACGGCCGAAATCTTCATCTCCTCGGGCAGAGCCAACCGCTCGAATTTGATATCACGAATAGCTTCGAGGTCCTTCAGAGTCTTCCCTCCGTCCTTCATCGCATGAATAACCCAGTTCAGTCCGAGCGCCGCGTTGAAGTCCATGTCGGCCAGAAATTTGTCCGTCTTGTTGTACTCTTGCAACCGAGCTAAGCGGCCCCTCTCGAAGCCGTCTTCATACGAGCCGCGGGATTGCCCCACTCCCTCCAACTCGGACCGGAGTCTTTCCTGTTCGGCCAGTGTTGTGTCCCTTTCCCGTTCGGCCTCAGCAAGTTTCCGGACGGCCTCCTCAGCATTCAATTTCGCCGCGGCAAGCTCCTTTTCGGCCTCGGCCAGCTGCTTTTTGGCACTGTCTGCCTGTTCGATCAACCGCACTTCCTCCAATCGAACCACCCTCAGTTCGCCTTCAAGTTCAACAATCTTCATTTGCAGCAGTTCGGACTTCTTGAGGTCGTCCTGGAGAGAGTGGATCCGGTCCTTGCAAACGGCATGGTCGGCCGTAATCCTCGCCAGTTCGCTGCTCATCTTTTTGAAGTCGGCCAAGGCCGCCGCCTGCATGCACAAAGCACGACCCAAGCTCCCCGCCGCATATTCCACCCGCTCGGTCGGAGTGAGCGCTTGAGCAGTCAGCTCGGCTGGGAGATCCCAACTCATCATGGGTGCCAGGGCAGCATCTGTCACGTGCGAGGGCCAGTTCCCGACGTTCGGCAGGAGGGGGTGCGCAACTGACTTGTAACGAACAAACCAGCCATCGGATACCGACTTCAGGCGATCCGCTCGGGCCGCTGGGGTGGGCTCGACCCGGAGATAAGTCTTCGACCCATCCTGATGGATGAGAGCGTCCATCCCCTCAAAGATGCCGCTTGGCACAACCGGTGTTATGGGGCCAGCCGTCGAACCTTGCTCCTGAGTCCCCGATTGAACCGGACGCTTGGCCTTACGAGCCTCGTCAACTTCAGCAGCCCGTTTTCGGCTCGCCGCGCGACCTCTCTGCAACGGCTGCTCATCCTCTTCACCTGAGGACTCGATAACCTCATAACCGACTTCCTGCTGGGGGGTCGGATCCTTCAGTGCTGATGCCTGGGCGGCCCTCATCTTTTCAATCATCGCCAAACGGTCCATCTCGGCAGTTGATTCCCTGGATTTCGATTCGGGTCTGGAACTAGTAGCGGTCTGTTTTCCCTTCGACTTCACAGCAGTCCTCTTTGCTCCCGTATCGGTGGCCACACCTTTCAAATTACCCAAAGGATAGAAAGCTGCAAAAAACCGGACAATATGACTACCCGACCGAACGGTTAAAGAAAGAGGAAACGGACAGAGGCACTTACTGGGAACGCACGAAATCTCAATGTCACCCGTACAGAGTCCGGCCTCAAACAGATTAGAATCCTCCACCAATTTAGGTCCGGCACGTTCGTCCTTGCCCTTTTGCAGCAACTTAGTCAATTGAAGAACGAACGACTCTCTCAACTCAGGGACGAGCGAAGGGTTGGCTGAAACAACGAACTTGACCTGTTAGGTCGGACAGAAATAACCAAAAATTAGGAGAGGCAAACGAGAAAAAGAAAGCATAAACTCACAAATCTTTGCAACGAATCTCGTCGGAACGGTTAAAAATTCAGAAGCTCCCGGATCGTCTGGAGACTTCCGTGTCTGCCAGCTGCGTCCGACCCAAAACCATGAAGATTTGAATTTGCTGATCGTCTCCAGGACTTTGGTGATCAGATCCCTAAATCTCAGATCCCGAACGGATATAGAAAACTGTCCGGATTTCTTTCTCGTTTCTTTCATCAGGAACAGCGCGCGGATTTCATCCGGTGTCGGCATCTCCCAACCTTGTTGGCTGAACAATACGAGCAGGCTAATGATTTTCAGCCAGGTGATCGGAGAAATCTGGCTAAAACCGACCCCTCAGTCTCTTAGGTATTCGGTCAGAATGCGAGGGAGTGGGAAACGGACCCCGAAAGCAATCAAACGCTCGAACACCCCGACATAACCGGGTGGCGGACAGTGAACTCGTTCCCGACTGTAGGGCGCAAACATTTTGATGTCACGAGGGAGCTGGATGGAGGTTCGGACCTTGACCACCTTATCGTCCGTCATGTCGCTGGGGATGTGAGCCAGTCCGAAAACGCTCGTCGACGGCCATTCGCGGTACGGACGACGCCAGTATCCGCTTGGAACAGACACGACTGCCTGTTCTATCCGGTGATCTTCATCCGGACTCTCTGTTTGGAGTGGGAGCCTAATCCTCCCTGTCGTGTCACCTTGAAGGGCTTCCTCGTACTGCTCCTCGTTGTAACTTTTGGACGTAGATGAAGCCTCGGCACTTATATCGACTATCAGACGGGAGAAATAAGGAGAAGAAGAGAAGAAAAATACCTTCCAGCGGAAATTAGACCACAAGAAAAGAAAAGTCGAACGGATGCACGAGTCGATCGGTTCGGAGAACAGAGAGAAGTAAGAGGAATTTTGAATGAGGAAAATAGTGTGTGATTTTTCGAAAGGGGAGAAGACATATTTATACTGTCCAAATAGGGAATGAAGAGACACAATGATTAAGGTACGATACAACGTGTCAGACGAAGCGATTCGCATACGCCATAAATACAGGGGTTCCCCAATAAAAAGGCGACACGTGTGAAATAGAAGTTACCCTGGAAACCGTCGAAGAAGGGGACGCGCCTTTTGGGAAGACGTAATCGTCACTGAAGATACGCGCCTGCTGGGATCGGAAGACGACCGGTCGGAAGAAGAGAAGGAGGCAGAGACGTTCGGTTTATCAAGAATATGCAGATCTGGGCATTACGACCGGATACGACACCTAACGTGATGCCCGAATCAGGGGGCCTTTGTTGGTGGTACAGACCGAACGGATAGCAGTAGGAAAAGAAAGGGAACCGGACGCCCCCGGGGTCGTACCGTTCCCGAACGGATGGGAAAGAATAAGCGAGATCTGTTTAATCATTACAAGAGCCAGCCGTACTGCGCGCATTAAATGCGGAGATACAGGAAAATCTCTTATCCGACGGCAAAGGAAAAATAGGGACGCGTGGCACGATCCGGACGACTCTCAGAAATTGGGAAAAGATCACCAAGTACAATTAGCATTAAATACGGAATGACTAATATCTAAAAATATCCTGCAAAAAGGAAATGTAAAAAATCCCCAAGAGGGAAATGTAAAGTCCCAAAAACTTCCTATAAAAGGGAGGGGAGGACATCATTTAATGCAATGAGTAAATGCTCTCATTAATCACCTAATAAGTCACGGATAGACTGAGCATTCGGACCATCAGAATAAAACTGGATCACATACACAAACTCTATTCGTGCAGACCGAATAGAGTACACATCCTAGTGTACAGTTCGAACACATTGTTGGTCATTTTTAGACATCAACGTCTTATATTGAGATAGTGTGGTTCGAAGTGTTTCGAACAGAAAGATCACATATCGGTTCCTTATAAGACTAAACTATTCGTTCACAGTCTAGACAGGCAGTGAGACCCCTCTTGGAAAAAGACTGTAGTGTATTCTTGATTCAGTTGGTCTTTGACTGAAGAATTACACTAGCACTTATTTTAAGTGTTGAACAGGACCACGGAAGGATAAGGTTATGAGACTCACTGATCGTTGTTGTAACCTAGACCTTCGGTGATTGATGTGTTCTCTTAAGCTGTAAGATAATATAAAATAGGCATATATTTTTATTTCTAATTTATTTGATTTACCAAGTGATTCCTATTTTATTAGGATAACATATGAGGTATTTTGGTAAGTAAGAATAATTATATGATGTGCTATTATAAATTATTTATGGTCACTATGTTCCAGTACGCTGGATTGATGATGTCCCCGAAATGAGCTCATAAATGTACATTATGTTAAACCCTGCAGGTAGACGATTGTCTGACATAATGGTTAAGGTTCTGAGTTGTACTAATTTCGGAAATGAATAAGAAGTTGATTGATTATTTTGTCAGTAATTTAATTAATCAACGGATGTTATATCTTAAACATAGGGAGGTAAATCGGTCAATCAGATTAATATTATTTAATCATGGAGGCTCAATTTTATTGGTAAAATAGTGGCTAAATGGGGAGAGAAATAATATTACTCTAGTGAAATGTTTTGTTATTTAATTCTATTTAAATACGAATTAATTTTATTCCATATTAATTAATTTAATTAGTAGAATAAAATTCCTACTAGAATCTTCTCTTGGGATTAGGAGACTAATGGGTCTTCTAGAAGATGGAGATTAGTAGGAAATATATTTCCTACATTAGAAAATTAATTAAAGTAAAATTAGGCTTCCTAAATTAGGAATTAATTTTGTTCCATGATTATTAATTTAAATAGGAAAGGTATTCCTACTAGGATCTTCTCTAGTGTTAGGAGACTAAGGAGTCTTCTAGAAGATGGAAATTAGTAGGAAATCTCCTTCCTACATTGGATTAATATTGGAGTAGAATTAGGATTCCTAGGCCTAAATGGGATAAGCCCATATTTAGCACCTCCTTAAGGTCCCTAATGGAGCCTATAAATACACCAAGTCCCAACCTCTTGTATGATGATGGTGTTGGCCGATTTTCTCCTCTACATACGCGCGAGAAATATCATCGTTCGAGAGTTAGAGAGATTCAATTAAATGCTCCACCAAGTTTAATCGAAGTAGGTGTTTAGGTAATACATTAGAAGGCTTTTTGGTACAATATTATTGAGCTTTCTAATATATATATTTTTGGTCATCATCATCAAATAACTGCCGCCCTTCGCCGCCGTGAGCCACCGCCAGAAACCGTCGCTGCTGCCGGAAGTCAGCCAGGCCCAGCCGATCGCCACCGCAAGCCGTTGCTCGTAGTCGCGCCCAGCCAGGCCCATCCCC
>CACSLK010009714.1:3885576-3898882 GCA_902706635.1 Striga hermonthica
GCATTATGTATGCCATGAACTAAAAAAAAAAAAGAAGAGGAGAGAACCAAAACGTCAAAGCTAAGGCAAAAAATTAGTATAAAGGCAAGTCGACTAAAGCAGGATTCGAGAATAACTACCCGAGAAAAGCACAGCAGGGCCCGACCAGCACGTTCGGAAGGATCACGATCGGTGCGAGCTTTATCGGCTGCAGGGATGACCGAGTCAAAGTACTGTGCGATCTTATGCGGATGCAGATGGTTCCAGAGTTGGCACGACCTCTCGAGTGTGTCTGTCTCGAGGGCGCCAGGTGAATGGAGAGCTTCGATCGATTTCCCCTTGCCCTGACTCTTCAGGCGCTTGGACGAGTTGGCCCTCTGCTTGGGGTCAACCTCGTCTGGTCCCCTTTTCTTGGTCTTAGGACTAGGAGTTTTCTGCGGCAGCGAGAAGGAGATGACCACGTTCGACTTCCTAGCGGCAGTCATCTCGACTGCCGCCTTCTTCACCCTAGATCTAGAGTCGTCATTGACTCTCGCAGAAGGAACGAGTTGTTTAGCGGACTTTTCACCACCCTTCGCCTTCTTGGTCTCGAAGCGTTGCAGAGCCTTAACTTAAACACGCAATAAATAAATAGTTGGTTCAGAGTCGTCGCGATAATCGTCATCACAATATAGCTTAGAGTAATAAAAGAAAAGCGAGAGACGCTTAAATGAATGAAACATGTGGGCTTACTGGGATCGTCGACTGGAGGAGCATCCTCGTCAATCCAAAGGCCCACATGGTTAAGGAGACCGCTATCCTTAACCAGCAGACGAGCACTCCACCTAAACTCATTTAGATCTTCTAGTATGGTTTGAAACTCATTCGATTGAGGGCGTTTAAGGTCTTGCTGAACTTTTGAAGTGATCAGATATTGGAAAAGGGATATGGACCGGGAGCAGGACGAATATAGAAGTATTTGGTCTTCCACTCGGTAACATTGGAGGAGAGATCCTCGAGGAAAGAAACACCAGGATGACGACCCAAACAGTGGGCGTCCTTTATGAAGCGATAGTTATAGCAATACAGAAGGAACTCGGGCAAAAAATATGACCTAACTTTATTTTACAGATTATGATAAAGGCTACCATAATGCGAATGGCAATAGGAGAAAACTGATTTATGGGTACATTGTACATGTTGCTAATCAACAAAAGCTCAGGTTGAATAAGGAACCGCAAGCCGAACATTATTTGGTTGACAAAGAAAGTGAAGCAGCCCTTAGGAGGATGAGTAAAGACATCATTCGGACCAGGGGGAACCAACTCCCAGTCAGAAGGCAAGCCGCTGAACGACCTAAATCCCTCGATTTGGGCTGCAGAGGCATAAGAAAAGGGATTTAAAATGGCTACTTTAGCCAAGGAAAATGCTACTAATACAACGTTTCGAGGATCGTTAGGAAGAGCCATTACAGGTACAGGAACTGGACTAGTTCTATATAGAGGAACGTCTAGCAGTTTGAAAGGAATACCTCGGGGAAAAGGGTCGAGACGAGAAGTTTCCCCTCGAGAGGGATTTTCTGGAAGATCTACCAAACCGCCCTCTAAAAGGGCTTGTTCGTATTCATCCCAGTCAACGCGTGGAGCGACGACGTGGGAAGAGGAAGATGGCGGGGATACATTAGCCACTCTGTACCCCACTACTTGCACCGAGTCAGACGATTGAGGGCCCTCGTCAATCAAGCGCTCGATGGTACCGAGAGAGGAGCCAGAACCGGAATCTAAAAAGAAAGAAGATGGGAAGGTCGAAATTAGTAAAGCATGGAACAAACTAACATGGAGGAGATTAAGAACAAGTCGAGAGGCGAGGAGGAAGAAAAGTTTGAGGGAACCGGGCCCTGGTCGACCAAATCTTAGATTTGGGTCGACCTACTGAAAGAAAGATCGACAAAGTCTATGACGATATGCGAAAAAGAAAAGAGGCTTTAAGTCGAGTCAATCCGCCAAAAAACAAAAATTTAAGGGGTATACCTAAGCATAAAAGATCTAACGTTGGACGTTACCCAGAATCATCTAAAACTTCTTAAGAACACGAAGAACATGCATAGATCCCAAACCAAAAACCCAGAAAGCTAACATAACATCTTTCAGAAATAAAGAGTAAGAGGAACTTACACATGTTTAGGGTAGAGAGTTCTGAGAAGAGTCTGAAAAGTCACCGGATACTACGAGCGCCGGAAACACCAAGAAGCTAGATTGCCGGAAATTTGAGAGTTCGGGGAAAGAGAATCGCAAAAAGTGAAGAAAGAGGAAAATGAAAGATATTTATAGGGCGGTTAATGAAGCCCTAGCACTGCGATTAAAGAGGAAATCAACGGCCAAGATAAGACACGAAATTCGAAGCGGCAAAAGTAGGATGGAGGCGGCGAGTCACATCCCACTTATGAAAATTTGAAATTCAAAGAAGGAGGGCAAAGGGCCATGTTTCAGAAAAATTCTAAGTGAAAGCTTCGACTATAAACCAGGACAAATAAAATAAATCGTGGACATGACGAGTCAAAAATAAAGACGAGACGATTCATCAGTAGAAGGTAGAGGACCTAGCTACCAAATCGACATGATGATTTGCGAATAAGGACGAGACTACTACCAAATTTACTCTTAAGCTTGAAGTCGCTTAGAGTAATTTTGGGGGGGGGGACTAGATGATATAGCCCTATTATCATAGCCCGATTCAAATGCTGATTACCCGACTGAGGAAAGACCGTGGACGCCTTCATTAAGTCGACATCTCCAATGTCGACTTGGCTTATCGGCCATTCAAAGGCCATCATCGGTCCGATAATGGTCTCTGGGCGACTTTGGGAAGTCGACCAAGTATAAGACGACTTCTCTAAAGAAGGCGAGCAGGCACTCTAGGAGCCCTGGATACATATGCAACCTTAGGTCGACTTAGCATGACCCCAAGTCGACTTACGAGACCTCCGACGACTTGATACACTTAGGTACAACATATGGAGAATCTCCAAGAGAAGCTAAGTTCACACAGGATAAGAAGGAACCTAGATGCTGACTCAGGAGCGGGCGGAATGCGAACCGACCAGGGCATTTTGGACACTTCGTGTAAGTCGGACAGGGCATTTTAGGTACTTCAAGTAAGTGTTTCTACTCCTATATAAAGGAGATGAGGTAACTCCAAACCCTAACTTTGATTCTCTCCATTCATTCTTCAGCTGCTGCTCCTACTGAGCAGAGCTCATCTTCTTCTCTCACACTGACTTGAGTGTCGGAGGCTCTTCACCGGAAACACTTCCGGTGTTGAGTTCTTCCAGGTGTTCACGGCAGTTTATGGACGACTCGGAGGTGATTCGAACAAACCGGATCTCATTTCCACCGGTTCACTCCAGATCTAGGAGGAGACCCGTCAGTGTTTGATAACCATTTCGGGAATTGGATCTCCTTGATGTGCCTAGCCCCCAGCAACTTCTCCACTTCCTGCTCAATAATTCGATCCATCTATACCCCATGGTACCTTCTTTTTTGCTTCACCGTCCTCACACTGAGGTCGATATTCAGACGGTGCTCAATCACCTCCGCACTTATTCCTGTTAATTCCTCCACTGTATAAACGAAGATATCGGCGAACTCCCTTACCAGACTGATCAGCCTCGACCTAGTGGGCTCCTCCAAGTCTTTCCCAATTCTAAACATCCTCTCCTCATACCCTTCGACCATCTGGATCTCCTCTACCTCCCGTTTCACCCTATCATGATACACAAACTTCTTCAAATGTCCCGCTCGAATCAACCTCTCGATCTCATCTTTCAAATGCCTACAATTTTCTGTGGTATGGCCATAGTCCCGATGGAAACGGCAATAGATATCCGACCTAGGTCGAGTTGGACCTGTAAACCTCGTCTTCGGCCATGTTACATCTTCGCTCGGCATCCTCTGCTCCATCGCCTCGAGCACCTCCGTCAGATCTTTCCTTAAAGGTGAAAAATTATGATACCTCTGTCTTTTGAACAACAATGGCCTCCCCTTCTACCTATAATCCCTTTTCGTCAGTTTCGAGTCTCGACCCTCTCTCCTGGGCGATGTTCTTTTCGGCCAACTCCTTTTGGGTGAACTTCTTCAAGGCGACCTCCCCCTTTGTGGGCTCTTCTCCTTCTTTGGCTCTGGTCGAGCTGCCCCTTCCGATTTTGCAAACTCAATCTCCATCTCTTCCACATTAATATACTTCCTGCATCGCTTCAAAACATCCTCATATGATCGAGTAGGGGTCTTTGCCAGGGAGGTTCGGTAAGGCCCCGCTCGAAGACTCCTTATCAATCCTCCTGCCTTCACCTCATCTGACGCCGAGTGTACCTCCAAGCACGTCTGATTATATCGAGCAACATACTTTTTCAACGATTCCTTCTCCCCTTGCCTCATCGCCATCAGGGTCATATATGTCTTCTCCTGCGCTACTGCGCTCGAATATTGATTGGTAGGTTTATTGGCAAAATCCTCAAAGTCCGCGATCGACCCAGGGGGTAACTGATGAAACCAATCAAGTGCTCCTCCGCGCAAGGTCGATAAGAATGCCCTGCAACACACAGAATCAGAATATCCATGTAACACAACCATATTTTCAAAGGTCCTCACATGCCTCGATGGGTCAGATGACCCGTCATACACCAAATTAGTCTCCTTGAAATTATTCGGCAAAGGGGCCGCGAGAATGTCCCTCGAGAAAGGATGTCCTCGAGTTCTCCTCTCCGGTCTCCCCTCGACCTTGTCCTGTAACTGGCGCAACTGCTCCGCCATCCTCTCCATCGCACGATCTCTTCCACCTCCTCCGTCTCCATAACTGGATACATCTTCCTCTTGGCTTTCTACCATCGTGGTCGGCGCGGTTGTGGCGTGAGATGTGTGGCTTGTGACTTGCTGCACCGCCTGTGCCGCTGCGGCCGCCGCTATCCTCTGCATCTCCTCCCTAGTCATCGTCACCACCTGTTGACCGGGAGCTTGTTCAAATGCCTGTGGTGGTGCTCCTCCTTGTGCCGCCGCTCCTCCTTGTTGCGCCACCACTAGGTTTTGGGACGGCAGCAGTGGCATCACCGCCGCAGCTGCTGCGGGAGCTTCCTGGGCACGACTAGAGCTGGCATCTCCTTCGGAGATTGCCGTCTACGCTCCCACACCATGAAGGACGGGTGTATGAGTGATCGGCGTCTGTAAAGGGCCAGAAAAACCCAGAGGAGGGCCTTGCCCAATGGGCCTGGTCGTTGTTGAACGTCGACTGCAAGTTTTTGGGAATTTTGTCCGCCATAGCTGAGCTTCAAACACAACTTCTCAAACTACAAGTCCCACAGACGGCGCCAATAATGCAAGTGTGAGCGTTCTAGTCCGGTTTGGGGTAGATTGATTCTTTCCCTCACCGGTAGAACGCCGGAAACCTGCAAATAACTCTCACACCGGGGGTTGTGTCTGGTGAAGAGCCTCCGATGCTTAAGTCAGTATGTGAATGAGTATACTAGAATTGAGTAATGGAAAAATCATTTGTTAGGAAAAAAGGCTCACCCCCTTTATATAGGAGTGAAATACCTGACCCAAAGCTGCCCGGATTTGATGAGCTGGCTACCCAAGCTGCTTGTCCGTACTCTGACACGCCGCGCACATGTCAGAAGTGGCGCGGGACGTTGGGAGCTATCAGAGGTGGTTGCCGCTATCAACCAATAAGTTCTCGACACGTGTCCTCCTGCACATAGGATAAATATTCTCCTGAAATTCCGTTAGAGGCTCTTTCACGCGCCTGTGACTAGGCCGATTTATGGAGTGCTAAGTCCACGGAGTGGTCGACCATTTCGAGGTCGACTAAACTGCTCGATCATCTTCCTAGTCGAGTGATGGATTAGTCGACTACTAGATCGTTCGACTAGTTGGCTGGACGATTACACCGCCACTCGGCTTGGTTTCTCTACGGTATCGCCTCTTCAACCGGTTCAGCAGACCGGTTTAGGCTTGTAGGTATAATATCCTATATCACCAACCCGACATAAATGAAATTGTAACACCCCGCTTTTCGTACATTGAATTTCTAGAATAAATTTTTCTTTCTATAAAACTTTTGAAAACTTTACTTGGAACTCAGGGTGCTACTCCTTTGAAAAACTTTTCATACATGATCTTTTCATAAACATTAAAACTTTTCATGAACATAAACATTTTATACATGAACATTCATTGCGTTGCCTTGAGAACTTACACTTAAACTTGACTTGCATGAACCATGACTTATTTTGTAAAATAAACTTTGCATAGCGGAAGCTTTTAAAACATAAGTATCATAAACCTATAAACATGTGACCACCCTCGCCATCGCTCCATTGCCAGCTCGCCAAAACATGGGTGTGGAAAACAAATGGGGTGAGCATTTTCACTTACTCCATGAGAGATCCCTCTACGTTATCATCCTAATCAACTATAAAGCATGAAATCGTTTTGGTATACTCCACATAATCATGAGCTCCCGACGAGTGGTGACCCACAAGTCGAAAGACTTTCTTGCTTCTACAACACTATTAGACAACTAAACACTAGAGTTTTTGCATGCAGGTGATTACATTCTTGTCACACTCCCACCACTCATCAAACTTCTTATACCACTTTATGGTGGTGGAAGAACAATGCCTCTCGCAGATGGCACGGCCAAATAGGCTTGATGAGAGTACCTTTTAATAGGTTGAAGGAAGATAGCCTTTCACTAGGCTCCGTACAGTCTTATCGACGGGTACAACCGTTCGAAGAGTGCACAAACGAAGGTTACACATAATCACTTACACCCTCTAACCCTAGCACTTAGCTACCCTCTAGTGTTATAGTCCGTGAACCTTGGTACTGCAACAAACGACTTGCTCGAATGTTGGAACATTGTATAAACATGGGTACTATGCAAGCTACTTAACTTCATTCATAGCATAGATAATTAAAGAGGATTAATAAAGTAGAACTTCCCCCACCTTTTCAGTAGAATGCTCGGCTTAGACTTGAACTTGAAAGAAATCTCGAGGGCTCGACTCCTCGTAAAACTACATTCATTGAGGTCATGTCTTAGTGTCTTAACATGGAACTTATTCTTATACTTATACTTGTAATCATACATAAGCTTTAGAAAAACTTTGCTCGCTTGGCTTCGCCTTGCTTGCATTCTTTTGAAAACTCTTCTTAGTTAATGTCTTAGGCGGATTGATGACTTAGCTTGCTTAAAAGACTTAAATTGCATCTAAGATTCATGATAACTTCAAAGAGGTCATCTTGGTTTAAACAGATCACATAAAAGAAAAAGGAAGGAATATACCATTTATGAAATCACCACACTTAGTTCATGAAATTTCAGCATACCCAGCAGTAGTAAAACAAGTATAGTTTTTAGTACACAAATAATATAAACGTGAAACCAGTGGCATTTAAAACTTAAAACATGCACCTACAGCTTTCATTTAGCACTCAAAAGCAAATAAGGTCATATACATGGTCCAAAACCAGCAAACATTCAAAGCTAAAATACTGTCCAGAACTTTAAAATAAATTCATGCGCGGTTTTACGAAAACAGGTATCATTCACCACTCGGACCATATTTTTGCTTGTTTCTAGAACTACATAAAAGGTAACACAGAGAACTACAATTTCAATGAAGACTTCAGGTTCATTTGAGCATATTATCATATCATAAACACCCAAAATATTCAGACCTAACTGCAGCCGGATTTAAGAAAAACTGCTCGCGCGATAATTTTGTAATAATCATAACTTACTCGAATAAACATATTTTTCCAATATTCTAGCAGCCACATAAAGATAATAGAGAATACTAACTTTCTTCAGCAGAACTCACCTTCAAGAAACCAGTTCATAAAGGTCAAATTAGACGAACAACACAGACATAAAAACAGCACATTTCCAGTTTTTTATTCATACAAAACTTCAGTAAAACATCAATAACTTGAGCTGGAAGACTCTAAATCATGAAATCTCACATCTTACAGAAACTAAACAAGTAGGGTTACACTTTGTATGAAGAAAACTTAAGCATTCGGGCACGATAACATCATCAAAACTGATCCTACATTCAACATGCCTAACCTGCCACTGCTATGTAAAAACAGGATGCCAACTCAACTTTTAAAAATCACATAAAATTCATTTGAACTCATTCATTAAAAATTCCAACTCCCTCTAAAACATAACTCAGATAGCTACAATTTTTATGTTCATTACTACTGCATATAAGCACGATTAGTTCATCAAAATAGGTCATACATTCAGCACCTATACATAGCCTGACATTAGAAAAACTGGACGCAGAAGTGACTTGTAAAAATCATATAAAATCCATATGAACTCCGATTCCCATGATTCCAAAACCTACAGAAACATAACGAAATTTGCCACATATCTCATGCAGAACACATTCCCAAGAAACGAGTTCATGATTACCAAAAACGGCTCACAACAGAGGCCATGAAATCTGAATTCATCAACCATATTTGAACAATAAAACTTTTAACTCCTCAACTCATCACTTCAGCCTTGAACTTGAACTCTAACATTTCAATAACACATTTTAAACACATAAAATCCATCATCAATCTCAACTCATGCTATACAATTAACATAAGCACATAATACATAAACCAAGTCATTAATCCTTAATTAAAAATATTAGAATTATTCCTCTTGATTATCAATCTCTTAGAATTCACATTAGACTCATAATTCTCGGCCAGAGGGAAAAAGATCATGGCTGTTTTACCTCGCTCAAGAAACGAGAAAATGAAACGTCTTGGGACTTAGGCTTCACTAGCTCGTGCACGGGGCCTTGACGTGAGGCTTGCGGGAATCGTCGGGCGTGGCTTGTTGCTGCCGATTGCTGCTCGCGGGAGGGGCTGGTTGATGCGTAAGTGGGTTTTGACCCCCGACGACAAGAAGGGCCGAGAACAAAGACAATCCGAGGAGGCTGAAAATAGGGCCAAAACGACGCACGCATGGCCTAAGAGACGGGTACGAGCTCGTATGCGAGGCGCACAAGTACACAAGAAAAGGCGCATTCAAGAAGGGCGCGCACACGCGCATTGGCGTAGACGCGCATGGCGCTTGATGGTTTGGCGAAGTGGCGCGCAAGGGGTGGATGTTGGGTGGTCGATGCGCGCGAGAAATTGCTACGGATGGACGGGCGCGTATCGAGCACTTGACGATGCGCGGGCGGTGCTGAGCGTGCATAGGCGCGCGATAGACGAGCGAGGTGCGGTACGCAGGATGCTGGGCGTGCGTAGCATGCACGGAGATGCGCGGGGGATGGGCTGCGACACGTGGGGCGATGCGGGTGATGTCCTAGACCGCGTAGGCATAGGAGTGCTAGGCGATGAGTGCGGGGCGCACGGCGACACGCGCGAGGCACAATGCAAGACCAGGGTAGTAAGCCTAATCCTCGTAGGAATAGGCAAGGCGCGAATACTAATCCTCGCAGGAATAGGAAAAGCAGTTGAGTGCCGGCACGCGCGTGGGAGATCGGTGACGGGAGTAATCCTCAGAAGATCAGGAAACGTAACCGGGAGCATATTCCTAGTAGGAATAGGAATAGTGGATATGAGCTCGAAGCACAATCCTACAAGGGATAGGAATGCGCATGCGGGGCACGAGACCTTAAGCCTCGAGGCGAGAAGACACACACGCATGGGCGAAGGCGGTGCAGCCCTAGTCCTCGAGACTAGGGCGAGGCGTGAGGCGGCGCGCGGGTTTGAGGCGGCTAGGGCAAGAGGCGGTTGACTTGGAGTGCAAGCAAAGGAAGAGTTTTGAAGATCAAGTTAATAAGGACTTTAGTATATTTACTTTCCTTATTGCTTTTATTTATTAGTAGTAGAAGATATTAGGAGATTTACTAGCATTAGGATTTATTTTATTGCATGAATTAGGAGATCTAGTTAGATTAGAATTAGATTTACTTTGCACCTATAAATACCCCATGTACTCTTCATAATTTAAGAAGTCTTGGATGAGTTGAATAGAAAAGAACGTTTGTTCGAAACCGTGTGTTAGGGTTCGTGAGAATTCGATCATGCAACCGAATTAGTGAGGCTAAGACCCAAGCCAGTTCAACGATTTAGAGAGGCTAAGACCCGATCTATTTCGAGAGTGTAGCGAGGCTAATACCCGAGTGAACTCAAGTATCGTGAGAGAGTTAGGCTAATAACCGAGTCGATCACACCTATCGTCGAGAGCAAGGCCGTGGCGAAGCCGTGATCGAGACAAGTCGAGGGAACGCAACACCCGATCCGTCATCACTGGTGCTTCACGTGGTCGCTGGTACCTGCTGGTCGTCGCGAGCGGGAGGAGCTGGTGCTGGTCGGAAGAAAGAAGGCTCGCTCGTGAAAGGAAAAGAAAAGGACCCGTTCTTTTTTTTCGCACGATTTAAGAGAGGAAGAGATTTTGAGAGGAGGAGGTGTTTACGATCAGAAAAGATTAATCTCTTATGGTATAAGGCCTTCTATATAGGAAGGGGTTAAAGAGATTTGAAGTGGCTTTAGGACTCCTAATGTGATAAGGCATTTGATTTCCTTCCATCTTACTATGACTTGGTAGGAAAGAAAACTCTTTTCCTCTTTCTCACATGTACGGTTTAGGGGAAATTATATAGGGTTATTGGACTGATTTTGAGCTTAATTTATCACCTTAATAATTATTATCTTCATTAATAAATTAAAATTTTATTAATTAAATTAAGCCATTTCATAATTAAAATTACATCATTATTATTGCATTAATACTTAGGAAAATTAAATAGATGAGGACATCTAAATAATTTCCTTTTTAATCATTAACTTGATAAATAAATGAGTGTGGACACTCACTTAATTATCACATAAAATCGAGCTTACAATAAAAAAAATTTAACTTTATAAATCATTAAATTAAACATAAATAATATCCATGAAAAATAATACTAAGCATAAAATGAACGACATGAGTTTGGGGTGTTACAATCTACCCTTCTTTAAAAATTTTCCGTCCCCGGAAAAAGTTCTTATTCCTAGAGTTCATCAAACATAAGAAACGGCTTAGCTTCTAATTAATTCCAACACTTCCATTCGAGTTAAGCTCCTCCTCAGCTGGCTCAAGTTCAGTTAGGTCTTCTTCAGTGGTCTCCAATCCGGTCTCCAGTGGAATTTCCTTTTCTTCCCACAAGTTGCCTACTTTCAGAACTAAGTCGTAAAAGCTGACCACATCCTCCTTCTTTCGATTCCCATCTCCCATACCTTCAATCAATAGCTCTATATAGAGTCTATTGACATCGGCCTTCCACTCCAGTGGCAACACGGTGAGTAGCTTCTTACAGCCATCCCAGTGGGACAGTGCATCTTTCTTGATTTTTTTATCCTTTCCCATTTTCCTTGCACCTTCCCATAACTCGAATATCTCTTGGACGTTCGCTCCAATGGTTTTCTAGGAGTCGTAGCCGTACTGTCGGAACTCACGGATCTTTCGGGACGTGCGACAACCTGGTCCTAGAACGGTTTGCGTGGCTCAGATTATCGCCATCTAATTATCAATACAACATCACATGCATGCTTACGAAGAACATATAAACAATGATCATAATCCATAAAAATAAAAAATTATCCGAAATTTCCAAAATCCAATCCATGCGAAAACAAAGCGAAACAATATCCCATGCGAAAACAAAGCAATAGTTTTTTTTTTTTTTTAAAAAAATCCAATCTAGAAATCAAACAATTCAAATAGAAGATAATTATTTCGGCTCCCTCTTCATTTCTTCCTCATAATGAGCCAAGGTGTAGACCCTCGCTGGAGCTCTTTCTCCAAGCCTCCCTTGTCTGGCCGGAGGTAAGTTCTGTTGTGGTGGTGGTGGCGGTTGACCGATTCCTGGATAATTTACCCTCAAGTGTCCAGGCTTCTTGCAACGAAAGCATACGTTTTGCCCCAACAGACACTCTCCACGGTGCTTCTTGCCACAATTGTGGCATTCCTGCCTATCCACGGCGGGAACTTGCTGCAGTGGTCGGGGTTGGAGAGCTTGGCCACCTTCTTCCTTCTTCTTCGGGTGTTCGAATTTCCTCTTCTTTTTGCTACCTGAAGCTTGAGCCTCCATGACCAAAGTAGCTTCCTTTTCTAGCTTGATACTTGCTTCAATTTTTAGCGCCCTACCCACAGTTTCTGCATAAGGGAGATCTCCATGGCTCGCCACTAGGTGTCGGATAGTAGGTTTCAAACCTCTTCTAAACTTCTTCGCCCTTTTGTCATCCGTGTCCACCAGATGCTCCACAAAATAGCTCAGCCTAGTGAATTCTCTTTCATATTCATCCACAGTTAGGCTCCCTTGAGTTACGTTCCAGTATTCACTCTCCAGTTGCTCGCGATAGTGTTGGGGATAGTACTTTTCCGCCATGATCTCCTTGAACCTCTCCCAGGTCAAATTCGTGCGCTCGTCTACCAACTTCGTCCTCTAATAGGTGGTCCACCACCTCTTAGCGTCCTCTTTCAGCTGGTATTGGCCGCACGTTATCTTTTGCTCATTGGTATAACCCAACACCTAAAGGATATCTTCTATTGTCATGAACCACTCATCTACATGTACCGGTCCTTCTTTTCCGGTGAAAATTGGCGGATCCATCTTTCGAAAATGGCCCATCATTTTAGCTTGATCCATGCCATTGGCCGGTGGCACCACATTTTGGTTTCTTCTTGCCATTTCTGGAAGATACTAGAGTTAATCGCTTTCTTCTAAGCTCATTATGTTTGAACATCTCTAGAGTTCGAATCCATTCATGGGTAGAATCTTAAGCCCCAACTCATGTTATTCTATTATGCACGTAATAGTAACTTAACTCAAATAACTTACCTCAGAGTTGGCATGGTGCGACGGTGGCGAGTGGTCATTTCTTGAAAATACTTTAAAATATTTTACGAGTCTATAGAACCACAAAACTTGGGCTCTGATACCAAACTGTAACACCCCACTTTTCGTACATTGAATTTCTAGAATAAATTTTTCTTTCTATCAAACTTTTGAAAACATTACTTGGAACTCAGGGTGCTACTCACTTTGAAAAACTTTTCATACATTATCTTTTCATAAACATTAAAACTTTTCATTAACATAAACATTTCATACATGAACATTCATTGCGTTGCCTTGAGAACTTACACTTAAACTTGACTTGCATGAACCATGACTTATTTCGTAAGATAAACTTTGCATAGCGGAAGCTTTTAAACCATAAGTATCATAAACCTATAAACATGTGACCACCCTCGCCATCGCTCCATTGCCAGCTCGCCAAAACCTGGG
>CACSLK010009714.1:3979473-4014632 GCA_902706635.1 Striga hermonthica
ACCGATTCGGGTATGAATGGAGTACCCAGACCGAATGGCATCACCACAAACGAAAGAAAGATATAAGACAAGTGGAAAAATTAATGTACTTGTCTTAATCAGCACATAAGGATGCAAATATTGATATGAAAACTCCAAACTAACCAAAAACAAGAGTTTTCAGAGGATTCCCAAAAAGTAACGGAAATACATAGGGTCACTCTCAAAACTCTGAAGGGAAAAAAACGAGAGTTTTCAAAGATCTACGATGATCACAATTCAAAAATGGTGACAGCTCTACACCTTACGATGTGCTTACATCAGGCTCGACTGCCCTCCTTAAAACATTCTCCTACAACAAAGCATCCCTAGAAAGGTGTCGAGGCTCCTCCCGATCAAGTATGTGATGATTCTTACGTCCGCCACTTTGATTCAATGTTAAAATAGATCAGGAAAAATAAGTGATCGTCGTCTATCTCGAAGCTAAGCAATTCTCAAGTTAACCTACACATCGACTTGGTGACGTTACAACACAAGGTTCGATATCAGTATAGGATCAATAGAAAATGAAATATCGATGCTCATCTGCATCCAAGGTTCCATGCAAGGAAAAGAAAATCAAGTGAAATTTGTCACAGTATGAAAATTAATTAAATAAGATGGGTCTCAAAATACAATTCAAACTTGACTACTAAGCGAAAAATAGTATTCAAGGGAAAGGGAAAAACAATCGGGCAGAAAGGCACGAACAAGTAGGTTAAAGGGTTGAAAACGGATCAAGCTCACACACATAAAATATGCTGCAAGTTTTCCAGAAAACTGATTGCATGAAGTTCGTACCTTTTTGTACAAAATGCTATTAGAATGAATCTCGCGCCATTTGAATAAGAGACAAAACTACAATTCATATGAAGACATCGAGTTTCCCAGATTACAAAAAGCACACCAAAAATAGCGAAAATGAAAGACATAAACTGCTGCGATTTATACGACAAACTGACTACGCAATGATCAGATTTCCGGCACAAGTCTCGATACAATAATGATAAACATGCGATTCTTGTTCCTCGTGAAAGGCAGCAGGATGGTCTACAATTTACCAAAAGACTTAAAAAAGAGATGACGGGGTTTCAGCCCTCAAAAACAGCAATGAAAACAGATCACATACAAAACCGAAAAACCAGAAAACTGGACGCGCTCTCGAAGAAATTTTGCCACATCTTTCAGCACCCAATTGATAATTACTTGGTTCCTTATCGAGATAAAATACAAGAGATTGGACTTTAGCTCTTCAGAAGAGTTCAAAACCTACGAGTGAGTTTAAGGGGTCAAAACAGCGACTAAACAGCCATCAATGAAAGGTTTTCAAAAAGAGGTTTTTCAAACCCAACTCTTAAAACGTACGATAATCACGAGACGAAGGCTCGAATTTATTTGATAACAATACAGCCATACATAAGAAAAGAAGAGGTCATCGATAACTCAACAATAGAGTTCTAATATTCTCGAAGAATTCACGTAACAAACCAACGAGAAATCAACGAATAATAATGAACAAATTATAACAAGGGAAATCAGCCATTAAACTGAACTTTAGGAATCTTCAAGCACAGGTGGTCGGATCATCAACATAAAACCGACACCTAGACTCTATTCCCGGTTCTCATTAACTAGGTTCTAACACGCGTCTAGTAGTTATATCCACTATATCGAAAACTCACAAAAAAAACCTCTAAAGTTGGAACTTAACTCATGTGGTATAAACGAAGGGTAAATTCATAAGCCCCAAATATCAGCATTACATATCTCAAGTTATTATAATCACAACTTACGATATAAGTATTCAACGATACTTATAAAAGAAAAAAATATACCTTAAGCAGTGCGGCATGACGAAGACGAGTGGTCAAACACAAGGTCAATTCACATAATCACTTAATCAAGTAATTTAACACATAAACCAGTCCACAGAAATGCAGACTGGCTCTGATAACAAACTGTAACACCCCACTTTGATTTTAACAAAATCTCGGGCTTTCCAAAAATCAAATAAACAATTTTTTAAATCATTTTTGAAATACATGGGTGTTAAACAAAAATTCACTCAGTCCAAGTCTTATCTACACCCACGGGGATTCATTACCCGGTTTTCACAAGGCTTTCATTAACTCAATTCACATCACATAACATAATATTCAACATGAATAATCGAAATCCCATAATCAAACATCATGATTATTCCAAAGACAATAAAGTGTTTTCCAAAGTATTCCAAACGTCAAAACATAACATAGGTTTTGAAAAACTGTTTTCACATGTCTAAACATAAAGAGGTTCGAAAGACCACACTTATTCAACGGAAGCATAAATAAAGTAAACACATGACCGACCCAATCGCCCCTCGATCATCATGCACCATCCTACCTTAACCTGCATCCATGAAGAGCAGGTGGGCATGAGCACAAATAAAAACGTATTACTCACCACTATGCGCGTATACCACAATAATAATAATGTCAAGAGAGGATGGTCGCATTATGAATATAAATCAATTATTATATCACATCTCCATATGACAACACAACATAACATACTACCCATGTGCACACACCTTTCATTAGCCACGGAAAGGGGATTCATTACCTTAACTCGTGGGGGTACGTGCCACGCTACGGACACGGCCTTTTATTAGGTCTTAGGAAGACTTACCTCGCAAGGATAACCGTATTACATCGACGGGGACAGCCTTACCGACGACCGAATCAGCTCACGCCAATAGACTACATGGTTTACACGCATACTTAGATCATACCAACCCGACATAAATGAAACACATATACGGCATAACAAGTTTTTAATAAGTAAACCCACCAGGATTCCGGATTGATAACAGCAAAACAAAAGAGTCGTAAGTTGAGGCTTGACTCCTCAAACACCTACATTAAGTCAAGATCCTACAATCAACATTTATCTTAACTTAAACGGAAAACACAAATCATACTTAATCGAACTTGATTCGACTAAGTTGTTCGTGAAGTCCTGTGGATGTTGGTACTCTAGGACTTAGACTCGGACAACCAAACACGGGAGTTCATGCAAATACAACATAAGAGATAGTTCAAACAAGTCACAACCTCAACAAAAAATACGGTTTAAATAACCTGATTTTTGAAAAATAAAAGACGATATTTCACGTAATTAGGTTGATCAAGTTTCTGAATGAGTTAGGTTCTGAAACTTAGACATAAATTCCTCCTCGTTGGACTCAGTAAAACCACCAAGTTTCAGCCCCAAACTCATTAGACACAATTTTATAAAATTAAAATACGATATCAGCAAAAACGAGCATAAAATTCAAAGCCTGACCTAACAAACGAATTAGTACATGAGATTTTTACCAGAGCAAGTTGAGTGGGTAAGGACCATCATATAAAAGTTCCAGCAATTAACATTAAATACACAAATTTTAAAATTCATACAAGATTCAGTAGTTTTCAGATTTTAATTAAAACCTAAACATTTTGAAATCCAAAAATTCCAATATTTTTAGAGCACGAAACTACTCATAAAACAAACACTTCAACAAAAATCAGAATTTTCCGGCAACTGACCAATTTATCATAATTAAAACATCTTTTAGTTGAAAACGTAAATAAATTAATTACCCTATCAATCTTAGTCCAAAAATTCTAAAACTTTCGCGCAACGAATATACACATTAGCGGCCTAACATACTCGAATTTCAGCACAATTGAAGCACGAATCAATTTATTATGCATTTAACATGTTTATGCCCAGAAATCACTTTAATTAATTAAAATAGCTACAGGCCGAGAAAAATAATGAAATTTTTACACGAGCCTTGCTTTCATCAGGGGACATATCACATAAAATTTCACATTATTTAAAGCAGTACACAATATATCACGAATTTAACAAATTTTGGCAACAATATAGACTTCGAAAATTCATAACTCCCAACATACAAGTCAATTTGACACAAGGTCAAAACCATTGTGTCCATGACGTCCCTAAGTTGCAATTCCCACAGAACTTTCATGCTTTTATTAGAATCTCACTCGCTTTCACAAAATCGACGAGACTACCACATATAACAATTAACACCAAGCCAAACAACATACATATCAACAAGATACAAATATATACATATGCATTCATGCTCATCCATGAATATACACGTAAATAATTAACGGGGGGTCGAGTCTCGATACCGTTCTTGGGAAACGATCGAAAACGGAACAAGGGTTGACGGCAAACATGCGGCGGTGCTCGATGGCTACGCGCGGCTCGCGGAGGAGGGAGCAGCGGCAGATCGGGACCTTCGCGGAGGGCCTAAGGATGGCGACTTGCGGAGGAGCAGCGAAACAATGTTCGTCGGGGCTGCTGCACGTGCACAGGGTTCGCCGGAGAAGGGGCAGCAGTGCATGGGGTCGTCCTGGTCGTGATGGTCGCCGGGAGAGGAGGCGCACGGTTGCAGGTCGCGGTGATGCCTCACGAAGGAAGAAAGCAACGTGGCGGAGCGGGGCCTGCGCGAGCTGGTGGGTTGTCGGAAGGGATTTGTTAGTTTTGTTCAAGGAAATGAGGGCTCGCAGAGTGGTCTGATCGCTGGAGATGATGGGGGTCCTGGAGGAAGAGCTGCGCATCGGAGGAGGAGAACAGCACACCGATGGCGACTGGTTTTCTTGCAAGAGGAAGGGCAACGGGATTTTATCTTTTCTGCTCTGCGAGGGACGGAACGAGAGATGAGAGAGGAAGGAGATATGCGAGATTGATCCAAGGGAGGAGATATGAGAGCGAGAGAAAAACGATGAGCAGTGATCGGATTTCCTGTTTGCGAGAGAGAGATGAACGAGAGATAGAGGGTTGCGGTTTTGGTCGAGAGAGAAATATCTGCTGAGGGAGAGGCGAGCATTTGATTAAATTAGCCTAGGGTTTTCTTTTTAAATTTTTTCTTCTCACACAAGAGCACACACAAGCACGAAGGGGAGGGAAAAACCGGTTCGAGGCCGGTTCAGTTGGGTTGGGACGCGCGCGGGTCTCGGGCTGACTCTCAGGCTCGATTTCTAAAAACTTCACGACGATTACGGTTTGGTTCGATCGTGGAAATTTAAATAAAACTGGTAATATTTATTAATTACACACGCTATTTTAAAATAAATATAAAAATAATATTAATAATACAAATAATCATTTAGGCAGTCAATAACAATTAGACAAATAATAATATTTAGACATTTAATATCAATAACAATAATAATAATAATAATAATAATAATAATAATAGTAGTAATACTAATAATAATAATAATAATAATAATAATTATCAATAATGACAATTCTCAAATAATCCACAAATAAACGGGGCACTACAGAGGGTCTGTTCCCAGGGGCCTGGTCGTCGTCCAGGCGTCATCGAACGACTACTGCAAGTTCATTCGAGGAATTCCGTCCGCCATGGTTGAGCTATGAAAACACAACTTTTCGAACAGAGTCCCAACAGATGGCTCCAATAATACAAGTGTGAATGCCCGATCAGCTGGAAACCGCTCCAAGACCGTCTTCCTCGCTGGTAGAACGTCGAAACTGCAAATAACTCTCACACTGGGGGGTTTTTCCAGTGAAGAGTCTCCAACGCTCAAGTCAGTCTTCAGAAGATGAAGATTATGTATGGAAAAATATGTAAGTATGAGAGATTGTCTTTAAAACAAGAGATTTCATCCCTATTTATAGGGACGAGTTACCTACTTCCATGCGCGGCCTGGGCGAGTCGAGCTAGTTATCATCCCTGATCGTCCGTACAATCGCTTGCTTCCACTATCTTGGTGTCAGAAACGCATCAGGATGTGTCAGGGAATGTCAGAGACCGTTATCGCTTTGGACCACTCGTTGTGCACCGCGTGTCCCTATTTCACTTGTGAGAGATTCCTTCTGAGATCCTGGGGTTTCAACCAATTCTGACACGATCGCGGAGCTATCCATATGATAAGGAGTGGTCGACTTCTTGACCACCACGCCTCGACCATCTGATTCTTCGACCAGTGCCCGGTGCAACGAGTAATCCTCCAATGCCGCTGAATTCATCCATCTTCGAGTTCTAGTCTCTGTTGCTTAACAACTACTCGATTCAACTTGGCCCATTGACTCATTTTAATCCAGTTGACCCAGCGAACCGGTCCAGTATACAATATCCCATATCAAATAGGTGGTTTTCCCGTCAAATATCGCAAAATATAGTTTTGTGTTGAAAATCTGTATACTGGCTCGTATGTTGTTCTTTGTTGTCTGACTTGGTCTTCCTTTTATTGAGTTTATGTGTACTCCCATACGTGTTTTGGTTGAGTCTAAACGCCGAGTCTAAGTGTTCCAACGTTCACAGGACATCACGAACAACTTAGTCGAATCAAGTCCGACTAAGTATGATTTGTGTTTTCCATTCAAGGTCAAGATAAGATGTTGATCGTATTATCTTGACTTAATGTAGGTGCTTCACGAGCTGAACTCGTCGCCTACTTCTATTTGTGTGATATTTCTCTTGCTGTTCCAGGTGGGTTATTTCAATTGTTATGCCGTAAGTTATTTTATGTTTTGTTGGGTCGGTATGATCAATGCATGCATGTGAATTTGTGTAACCTTCGATGTGAGTTGGATGTTCTTCAAACGGTTGTCCCCGTCGATGTGAGTTGTATGTCCTTCGACGGTGCCCTTGTGAGGCAATCTCCCTAAGTTCTGATATGGTTGTACCCTTGTGAGGTACGTAAGTCCCTATGTAAGGCCATGTCGTTAAAAGCTCTATGTCCTTTGGTATGCACTCCCACTGTTGAGAGTTGTATGTCCTTCAATGGCTAATGATAGATGTGCACATGAGTGAGGTTATTGGTGTGTTGGTTGGAGATGTAACATGTTGAAGTGATTTATAATCATGCTGTGAACATACCCTTTGTTATATTACGTTGTGATTTACGTGCATAGTGGTGAGCACCACGGTTTCATTTGTGTTCACCCTCACCTACTCCTCATAGATGCAGGTTTGTAAGTGCAGACACGACGGAGGGATGCGAGTGGTGGTCGATCAATGATGACCAACTTATTATTTGATATTGCTTCCGCTTATTGAACTGGTTAATGTTATTATTGCATTTATAATTATTGAGGATTGGAATTATTGAATATTGAGGATCGATGACTGATGATTGATGATTGAGATTATTGTTCAATATTGATGTATGGTTATGAAAATGAGTAACGCCACAATTGATTTTGAAATAAATTCAAAAAATTTATTACTATTTTTCGTCGAATGAAAGTGGGGCATTACATAATGGGTCACCGACATAATATTATTGCACTCTCTTTTTCTGTCCAATTTATAATTGAGACTCCAATAATAATTACTCGAAATATCTCCTCATGTTTAATATATAATGTAAGTTAATTAATTCGATTACTGACAAACAAGAATTAATTAATTTATTATTATTTCACCGAATCTAGCGCTCGTTCATCACATTCTTGCTATGTCGGAACTTAATCCACCTGCAAGGTTTAGCATAATAATCCTTCATGAACTCACTCCGGGAACATAATCAAACTAAACGCACATGGTGACCGTAAATATCTTAATAGCACATCATACGTACAACAATATTGCACAAGACAGTGGGTCTATTGGTCCAGTTCACTAAACTTCACCCGTGTAAATCAAAGCAATAAATACTGCATGTATATGTCTATTTAATATCTTACGGGTTAAGAGTACGCAGTAATTAACCGAGGCCTAGTTCGTTTACGACGATCAGTATAAAATGAACTGCTCCTCTCTGGAAATCAGTTCAATACATAAATGTACTAGTGCAACTAATCAGCCAAGAAAAAACTGTACAGTTGACACTACAACCATTCTGATGGGGTGTTCATGTCTGTTTAGGTTGTGAACCATGAATTCTTGTTTTGTGAGTAACTGATAGAGCGATCTTCGGTTCGCCCGATGACGACCCAGCCTATCTAATGCAAAACAAAAGAACGTAGAACTTGTTTAATCTGACATGATTCTCATTCATAAAGGAAAAAGTGTAATATCATCTAAAGCCAAGCTTTCAATATAGAACACTAACAGACTTAAGAGATGACGACTTGAGAAACGGGCGACCTATCCACAGAAAAATTATAAGACAACTACATATAGTACGAAAACCCCAAATTACAACCTAATCGAAGACCAGATCACTGCAAGCGACTTGAGGGAGAATGAGTGACTTGAGGAAATCGACGAGCTAAGAGATAATCAGGGAAGATGGCGATTTAATCATAGTGGCTCTGCTCGAAATAGACTACACGATTTTATCTTGGGTTAGGGCTTAAGTCGAGCCCATTGCCTCGAGAATGGCTTTACTCGCCTCGTGCAACTTGAGGCATGTGCCCTCTAATGAAGATCGTGCCTCGAGATCTTGCATGATTAAGGGATAAGGATGAATCCTAAAGGGATAAGGATGAATCTTAATATGACTAGGATTTGACTAAATAATTATTAGGATATGGATAAGTACTGAAACCCGACAGCCGGGCAGGCTGCCCGCGGGTACTCGAGCAGGACATTTCGGGCTGGTATTTCCCCGATAAAATGGGCTAAGGTATCACAAAATCACATCTTTTTACATTCTCCATACATTACATTACTTTCATCATCTTTCTGATATTGACTTAAGCATTGGAAGTTCTTCACTGAAACCCCTCCGGCGTTGAGTTCTACAGGTTATTCTCGGCGGTTCAGGCAGATCGGTGCTCATGTCAACCGATTCAGTCCAAATCTAGGAGAGGACCCGACAAAGTTCTTGTTTTAATTAAAGATAATGAAAATTTAACATATTCAAAATAGTCATTAAATAATACTCACAGAACATCTCTCTCTCTCTCTCTGTCATACCTTATTACAATATATTATGTCGATTTCTAAATAAGTTATGTTAAATTGAAAAATTATGTCAAATATTATAACCAGTTTGAAAAGAGTGCAATATATATTATTTTGAAGTTGAAAAATATTAATTTTTATTTACATTAATATTATTTTATTTTTTTTTCTTATAACTTATAATAGTGTATAGTACAAATATTTTAATTTTTCATTCTATTATATTAGATTTGTTATGATATTGTGAATTCTAATATGAATATGTAAAGAATTGATTCGGTGCAGTTATTGATAAAATGAAAAATGTTTTTTAACTCTTTGAATAGATGATTTTTGGTATATGGTTCATTACGAAATCAATAGAAAATCGAAGGGATTTTTCATATTAATGATAAGATATCAATTTTATTGCATTATTGTGCTAGTTATAACAATAAGATTTTGTCGATTTATTATTAAGAATAAATAGTTAAATTTCTTTTTATATTGTGAAAATTGTGTTTGCAATTTTTTATTCTTTTTATATTGTGGAAAATGTGTTTGCAATTTTTAAAAAACTGAATCAGTTGAGATATTTATAAAACAAATAATTCTATATTAATCATCTTAATTAAATAATTTTTTTATTTATATTGTTGGTTACAAAATAAATAAGAAATCACTATGAGTTGTTATCAATGTTGATCACTAAAATTCTATTTTAATGTTGTGATAAATATCATAATAAAAATTTCATTACTGATTTTCAACTTTTATTTTGTAATTATATTTACTTTTTTTATCATGCATATTCAAACAATATTTTCTAAAAAAAATTATTAATAGATACATTTTTTAAGACATGTTGTATGTTTGGTTACTGAAGAATACGAAACTCCAGTGATTCAAATTAGTATTAAAAATTGAATACTTATTGTGATGATTACCTTAAACTAATTTTTAAAATGGATATCATTTTAATTAGATAGAAATCCATGCTATTTATCGAATTTCACAATTTACAACAGGTTCGCATAATTTGATTTTAATTTTTTAAAAATATTAATGTAATTTTTACAATATATCCTTTAATAGTAATTCAACTTATTTAATTACAAAACTAAAGTTACTATATTATATTATTTCATCAATCTCTTTTAATATACTAGTAACCACCTGTGCAATGCACAAAAGCTTTATTATCCATGTGGATTTTAGAAGGTAATTTTGCATGTAAATTATATAATAATGCAATGATCATGAGAACAAACATATAATTTAAAAAATCATATATTATTGAACACTTTCTTTTATACAACATTATCAACATCTATTGAAGTTGTGAAGTTCATAAAATTGAAGCGATAAATAAGAAAATCAGTCCTCCACTTGTGAAACTTTGCTTGGCTAGGAATAGTATTGAGCCTCCAAATGCAAATCGTCGATTTGAAGACGCCAATATTGCTTTTGACTTGTAGTTTTTAGAGACATAAATGCAACCTTCTTGAAATCTTCGATGAATTGTGGAATATTGAAGGGGCGGATAATCCGTCCTCCTTAATAAAGTATATATTCAATTCAATAGTTATGAAAAGTCTATAAGGGGTGGATCCAATGAGTCCACTCCTTAAAATGAGTCCACTCCTTAAAATCTTAGCCACACATTTTGTCTAGATCAAAATCAATTAAAACATACATTTACTAAATAATAAAATAATTATTTGTTGACTTCCGGCGTTGATCGTTGACTTCCGGTGTTGACTCTGGCGTTGACCGTTGACTTCCACGTTGACCTCTTACCCCTGGTGTGCAGTATGTATGGAGGAAATATGCATCCAATACAATGCATTTAATATGAACTAAATATTCATGAAGTATGAATTACACATGCAGTCCTTATGAACTAAATATGCACCAATAATATCAACTAAGTATGCACCTGTTATTAACTAAATATGCATCTGTTATGAACTTAATATGCATCATGAATGAATTAAATATGCAATAAAATGTACATTTTATATAGGTAATTTATGATGTGTATTTAGTTAATTTATGATGCATATTTAAGTAAAATTTATGAAGCATATTTAGTTAATATGAAATGCATACTTGTTATATTTAAATTAAATATATAATGATGTGTATATAGTTAATTTATGATGTATATTTAGTTAATTCAACATACATATTTGGTTCTAACTTATCCAGTACCATGCATTTAATATGAACTAAATATGCATGGGGTATGAATTACACATGCAGTCCTTATGAACTAAATATGAACCAATAATATCAACTAAGTATGCACATGTTATTAACTAAATATGCATCTGTTGTGAACTTAATATGCATCATGAATGAACTAAATATGCAGCGAAAATATGCAATAAAATGTACATTTTATATAAGTAAGTTATGAGGCATATTTAGTTAATATCCAATGCATATTTAGGTAATTTACGAAATGCATACTTGTTATATTTAAATTAAATATATAATGATGTTTATATAGTTAATTTATGATGCATATTTAGTTAATTATTGATACATATTTTGTTCTTACGAATGCATACTTAGTTCATTAACAGTGCATACCTATTTTATTTGAGATCCAATCATAACAATTTATTTGTGTTATTAATCAATTTAAAATTAAAATTAATTACATAATAAAAATCATTAAGTACTATATTTCATTTAATTGTATAAAATGTATATTTTATTGCATATTTTTCGTTGCATATTTAGTACATTCCTGATGCATATTTAGTTAGTAAAATGTGCATATTTAATACATAAACAGTGCATACATAGTTGATATTATTGGTGCATATTTAGTTCATAAGGATGACATATATAATTCATATATTATGCGTATTTAGTTCATATTAAGTGCATAGTACTGTATGCATATTACTTCATACATAATGCATACTAGCGGTCAACGGGTCAACACCGGAAGTCAACGATTTTCGTCGGAAGTCAACGGTCAACGCTCGAGTCAACGGTCAACGCTCGAGTCAACGGTCAACGCCGAAGTCAATGGTCAATTGTCAAATAATTAAATAATAAAAATAAAGAATAAATTAATAAAAATAAAAAGTTATTATTTAAATGAAGAGTTAAATCTTGGCCACACATCATGTACCAATCTAGTAGCTAGGAATGAGTCTCACATGCACACTTTAAATATGTGGACACATTGGATTCAATCCCTATATATATGTATATATATTAATGAATTCAAATAATAATATAATTGCAAAATACTTCCAAACCGTGAAAGATAATCTCAATAATATTTTTAATGTGCGCCCATCTTGATTAGAGGCCTATTAGTTCTTGTGATACCTTTGATGAGGCCAAAAGCCATAGTCATTTTGAATTTTTTGAATGGAGATGAAAAGTGGATACAAAAGTTTGATTTGATGGCTGATTATTTCTTGTTGATGTGTGGTGATATGATCACACAAATGTGGTGTTTATGTAGTGACTATGTATGTGACTGATATATAACTTCTTTTATTTTAAAATTAGTACAGAGCCCGTGCAATGCACGGGGTGCACAATTTTCTAGTATGTGTTATACCGTATGCACGGGACAGAAGCACTAAATGAGACATTTCCACAGAGCTTGCCCGTTAAGTAGCTCCTGAACATGGGTGCACAATTTGTAGTACGTACCATAAAATCAGAACATATTTCCATACAATTAGATAATAAATAAAACTTTTTTATTTTAGTAAAGATTTTGCGTACTTTGTTTTTTTTTTTTTTATACTTATCGGATGTTATGGGATTTTTTTTGTTAAACAGATTTTATGGAATATAATAAAAATACAATTGGAGGATTGAACAAAATCAGAACAAATTTTTATACAATTAGATAATAAAAAGGAATTAGATAAGGAAAAGAAGGAATTAGATAAGAAAAAGAAGGAATTAGATAAAGAATTTTGAATCTGATTTTTTTGGATAGATAGACTTTACGTACAAATTTTGACTTCACTGATTTTATGAGATTTATTTTGACAAAATCGATGTTAATATGGAATAAGACAAATAAATAAAGTCTTTTTATTCTAGTAAAGATTTTACGTCTTTTTTTTTTGACTTGTCAGATGTTAATGAGCTTTTTTTCTTAAACTGATTTTATTGGATATAAGATCAAGAAATAAAATAATTAAATAAAATTCTGGATAGAAATAGCAACGCATTAATTACGTTGACTTTTCAATCTACTAAATTTGGTAAATATGATACCTTATATAATAAGTATAGATACAAATAAATAACATGCCAAAATTTTAAAGAATAATTAATGTATTTTAATTTATTATCTAGCCATCAGTAATATTATTTAATGATGTGATCATTATTTCTTAAATGATAAATAAAATATTAATTTAAAAAAAATTGTTTTTTATATACTCAAATAAAAATTAAAAAATACTATCGACAAATATGAATTATAATATATATCAGTAAAATCATTGCAGTAGTTAATAAAATTATTTAAGGAAAGAATCTTTTTTATCATAATTGAATAAGAAATGTATATATGCAAGCAATTAATGTATATAGTAAAAAATTTCTAAATAAAGTATGTATTAAATGTGAGTTGACTTTTCTTGCTACTATTTTTGATAAATAGTATGGCTTTTAATATAAACTAGTACATACCCCGTGCGATGCACGGGACAAAGATATTAAATGAGTTATTTTCACAGCCTTGTCCGTTTAAGGCTAAAAAATAATAATGTTATTATCTATTTTCTACTTCTTTTAATCAACGTTAAGTCTAAAAAATTATTAAGCTGCCCTCTGACAAATATGTATGGAGTTATGTGTTCGTGTCTCATAAGTCACAAACATTATGAATAACATTACAAATTATTCATTCAAACTTTTATTCATTGCAAATATATTAAAATAATTATATAACAACCATTAAATATCACTTTCAATATATTTATAAATAAAAAGTACATAAAATTTCTGGTGTGTTCAAATTAATATAATTTTTTATAGGCTCAATTTTAGATCATCCAGACATTTGGTCAAACGCATAAGTGTGTTCAAATTTAAATCATTGGCATTTTGGTCGGTTGAAATTTAAATCATCTACTATGGTACTGTGATATGTATTCTTTATATATACAATTTTTTAGCAAATAATATGTGCTTTATAAAAATAATAACAATTCACAAGATTTTGAACGTAAAATTTTGTTTTTAATCACAATAGAAAAAGGGTAAAAAACTTTTTCACATCCGAACTATCACGATTTTGGCGTTTTACCATATAAACTATTTTTTTTGACAAACCACCCTCTGAATTATGCGGGTTTGTCAACTTGCTCCCTATACCAGGTTTAAGCCCGATTTCACTTCATTGAAACTGGTTTTTTGAGGATATTTTGGGGATTTGGTATATTTAAAAAAATATATATATAAAAAAAAAACTGGAAAAAAGCCCAATTTAGTTGTACTGTTCTTGTTAGACGGTGTTGCGATTTGAAGATCTCTGTCTCTCATTTCAAGCAGTATTTTGTTTGTTCCCTATACTCTATGTTTCTGCCTTCTGAAACACAATAAAATAGTTGTAATGTTCTTGAATGAACATACTTCTCTCTTTCATTTTTCCCCGTTTCCCCCAAATCCAGCTAAAATGAAAGAGAACAGTATGATAATTGGAGAAATTGGGGAAATCGATTTTTCCAGCTAAAATTTGGTATTCGGCCGGGCAAATTCGTCACCGCCATCCCGTGGTCGAGCAGAAATTGGGGAGATTGAAGAAGAAAAACCCGAATCCTCCCGATCCAAATTCGTCTTCTCGAGGACCTCGATGACTGTGTATTTGACGCGGTTCTCGAGGCCGATGAGTAGGTCGAGGTTGCGGAGGCCGACGTTTGCGTCAATGGCGACGACAAAGAAGCCGAGGCGCGCTAGGGAGTGGCTGATGTTGGCGGTGGTTGTGGTCTTGCCGCCTTTGCTTGAGGTGATGACCATGACGCGGGGAGTCTCGCCGGAGAGCTGCGACTTGCGGTTGTGCTGGAGGAGGACTCATATTAAGGCAGCAGTTAGGGTTTTGGTCGCCTCCTGAGGAGTTTTTTGGCTGAGGTGCAAGAACAAGGGTTTGTCAATGGTGGCGTTTTGCAGATATTTAATTTTTCTTATTTTTTTAAAAAAATAAAATTAATAAAAAATGGGCTACTGATTGAGAATTTGACAAAGAGGTGGGGTTAATTTGTTATATTTGAATAGTTTATAATTTATCATTTGGTCCTTTGGGTGTATTTGCAATATTCTAAAAATTTGCAATTCCCAAAATGTCCTTGCAATCAGCTTTTTTGCTACAATACCACTTTAAATACGATTTTGGAGGGTAAAGTGAAAAGAACGTGTAGTTTATATGGTGGTTTGCCAAAAAAAATAGTTTATATGGTCAATAAAAACTATTGGAAATAGAATGGAAATAGAATGCATTAATTACCTTTGACTTTTCTTACTACTAATTCTAGTAAATAGAATGTCTTTTTATATAAGTATAGATTCTAGAGGTGCAGAATGTTATTATTAATAAATTAGAACCTACATTCGTTGAGCACTTGTATAAATATGTATTTGACTCTACTATATATAGAAAAGGAAATATCAATATATATAAAAAGTTTTGATCCTCTTCCCACGGTGGGCAGTGCCCACCACTTTGTTTTACATGAAAAACGTATTCCGAGAATACGTTTTTCAATTAAATTAATTGAAAAACGTATTCTGAGAATACGTTTTTCATGTAAAATAAAGTGGTGGGCAGTGGGCAGGTGAGCGGGACATATATATGAAAAATATGAAAATTGCAGTTGATTAGTGTTGAATAATTTAGGTGGCGCATACTGATAAATTAATAATTAGGGCATCCACATCCCATTAACCAAAATATAATTCGTTCAATCAAAAAGTAACACTCTTTTTCATCCACACTATCTTTCCACTTATTCTCTCTCCATTTAAACACACACCCACATTCATACACACTAGTACAGAGCCCGTGCGATGCACGGAGTGCACAATTTTTAGGTCATTTATCCATTCTTATAATTATATAAATGAATAAAAAAAAATATACATAATATATATAGTACGTGACCTGTAATAGGCCAAAATGTGAACACGGTTGATGCACGAGGTGCACAATTTTAAGGTCATTTATTATTACAGAGTCCGTGCGATGCACGGGGTGCACAATTTTCTAGTATGTGTAATAAAAATACATACCGTATGCACGGGACAGAAGCACTAAATGAGTCATTTTTACTGAGCTTGCCCGTTAAGTAGCTCCTGAACACGGGTGCACAATTTGTAGAATGTACCATAAAATCAGAACATATTTTCATACAATTAGATAATAAATTAGATAATAAATAAACCCTTTTTTTATTTTAGTAAAGATTTTACGTACACTGTTTTTTTACTTATCGGATGTTATGAGATTTTTTTTGGTAAACCGATTTTATAGAATATAATACAAATACAATTAGAGGATTGAACAAAATTAGAACATATTTTCATACAATTAGATAATAAAAAAAATTAGATAAGGAAAAGAAAGAATTAGATAAGAAAAAGAATGAATTAGATAAGGAATTTTGAATTTGACTTTTTTTGGATAGATAGACTTTACGTACAAATTTTGACTTCACTGATTTTATGAGATTTATTTTGACAGAATCAATGTTAATATGTAATAAGACAAATAAATAAAGTCTTTTTATTTTGGTAAAGATTTTACGTCTTTATTTTTGGACTTGTCAGATGTTATTGGATTTTTTTTTCTTAAACTGATTTTATGGGATATAAGACAAATAAATAAAATAATTAAATAAAATTATGGATAGAAATAGCAATGCATTAATTACGTTGATTTTTTAATCTACTAAATTTTGTAAATAGGATACCTTATATAATAAATATAGATACAAATAAATAACATGCCAAAATTTTAAAGAATAATTAATGTATTTAAATTTATTATCTAGCCACCAGTAATATCATTTAATGATGTGATCATTATCTCCTAAATGATAAAAAAAATATTAATTTAAAAAAATATTTGTTTTCTATATATACTCAAATAAAAATTAAAAAATACTATCGACAAATATTAATTATAATATATATCAGTAAATTCATTGCAGAAGTTAATAAAATTATTTAAGTAAAGAATCTTTTTGATCATATTTGAATAGAAAATGTATATATGCAAGCGATTAATGCATATAGTAAAAAATTTCTAAATAAAGTATGCATTAAATGTGAATTGACTTTTCTGACTACTATTTTTGGTAAATAGTATGGCTTTTAATATAAGTATAGATATAGATATAGATTATTATGAAAAAGATAACACAAAATACAGTAAATTTATATATTGTTAATGTAATAATTTTGTTGATTCAAGGACATTTGCCTTTTTTGTTTACATCAAAAGTCATGAAAGAATCCACATAATATGAGAATGTTTTTCCAATTAATCCATTCTCTATAGGATTCATTATTTTTCTCGAGAAATTAATTTCAAATCAGAAGGAATTCAGATATTTGGTGATGTAATCAATCATATGATGCATATATATTTGATTTTTTTTTTTTTTTTTTAAATCTTGCAAGAATCTATGACTATGGGATTGTTTCCCCCAATTATTCCGTTAACTATAGAATTGTTTGAACATATATAGAATTTTTGTTTTGAATGTTTTCGAATTATAAATTGATTTTATTTTATCTCCATACATATTAGATAATGATTCTATTTGAATTATAAATTTTGTTTTAGACTGAATTGATTTATTCACAAAAAAAAACTCGGCCAATTTTGTTTTAAAAAAAATAAATAAATGTGAAAGTGGTAGGTACGATGTATTTTTTTTTCTCTAAATAATCGGATATGGAAGTGATATGATGTTTTTTAATCTCATTTTTTTTCTTAAATTGTACACTGCACATTTTTTCCCCAAATTTAAACAATTTAGTTACCAAAAAATAACTAGGTAATACCAATGCAAATTGGCTGAAAATCTGGAAGCGTTATATCACAAGCATTATTAACAATAAATAGTAAGTCAACCCATGTATTCTTGTAGTCAAAGTTACCAACAACGTTTTTATATTAGTGTAGATATAGATAAAAATAAAAATAGATTAGATAGAAAACAATATTTCATTGATTTTTTTTTTTTAAAAAAATGTTTAACCAATTTAAATCAATTACTGATATCCCATTAACTAAAAAGTACCACCACGGATTGCTAAAAAAAATTACCAAAAGAAATAGAAGAAAAAAAAGTAAAAATAATGTTCTAAAAATTTTTCTTATTGAATTACTCAATATTTTTCGCGGGAAAACATATTGTTTTAAGTAAATACAAACATATATGGCAATGTCAAAGTGATCATTATCATGATTTCACCATGTTTAGTATACATATGATCTACACAGCTACATGAACTTGGACTACTACACCCAGCTCTGAATTTTGACCGTATGAGAAGAAAATTGCTGCCATGCAATAAAGAAATAACTACTCTTTCGGGATCGTCTATTGTCAGGTACCCTTCGTACCTACCTAACATTAGTACCCTCTTTATATCATCATTAGATTGACTTAAAATCAATATGAACTATTAGATTAAGGTACGAGATTGGTACAAGGTAACGAAATTCTATTTTGTCTCGTACCACCCTTGTACCAACCTCGTACCCCTTGTACTTGCAAATAACCTATAATACTCTTATGTAATTAAAAATTAAATATTTTATTAATTTATTATTATATTTATCTTTAAGTCCTTACATCTAAATTATTTCTACAACAATCCTTCAAATACAAAACTATTTCATCAAAACCTCAACATTTGTCATTATTATTTCCATCCAATTTGTTCTTCGATTTACTTTTTTTTTTTGCTTTTGTCTCCCCCCTCTCTCCATCATTCAATCGAAGAAGATTTCCAATCTGTATATGTATATTTTCAAACGATTGTCGATGGTGAATCTGAAAATACCGATATATGGCCCAATCGGACAATACCGATTCTTTTGTCTACAGAGATATGTTGAATCCAGGTATATTTCGAATCCATAATTATTTCGAATGTATGCTTCGTCTCCGTGATTTGTTTCGCGAAATTTATGACGTACGACACTGTTTGCAAGATCCCGGAAATTAAATTCATGTATCTGAAATGTATTGTGTGATTTTTGTATTCAATTCCAGATTGTTGACCTTTAACTCCCATTTTGATAAAATTTTTATGTTAAATGGTTTATGCTTCACATTCGTGTAATCGTGTAATCGATTCTTTTGAATATAGATCTCATTTGATTAGGTGGATTTGTGAAATGAGGATAAATTGTGCTTTTGGTGAATCGTTAATAAGAATATTTCATGATTGATGAAATGCCTCAATAATATTGTATATTGTGTTACTTAGATGTTAATATCCAGTAAGGTAAAGAAAAATAAAAACGAATAAACCATGAAATATTCAGTTTTGAACTTCCTTCTGTGTATCAAACAATTTACTCCTATTCATTCTTGGACTTCGACAAACCTGAACCGAAGTTCGATTCACATGAGATGATCTCCGTACCATTAGGATACTTGGTGATTATCGTACTGAAGTCAATCATAGAAAACACTGATGACTTGGAGCCAAAAAGACCCCATCACTATCCAACAGTACTGTCGTTGTTTTAGTGTATCATCAATTTCCACGAAGATAGGTATTAGCCATCGAACGACAACTATTTCTACAAAAATAACAGAGTGTTTGGTCACACGTAATTGACATGGGTGGTTTTCAGGATTATCTTCTTCATTGTTAGGACAAATTTATTATGATCATAATTTGTATTTTGGAAGTGTATGAGTTCTGCTATTTTTTTTACTTATGTACATTTTGTTATAATACACGTTAATGGTTTTTTTACTACTGATTTCTTACTCTGACTTACAAAAATTTTGTTTATCTTTCAGACTTTTTTAATATCCCAAGTTTAATGATTTTTAACTTGTGTTAATTTTCTTATCTCAGCTTGTTTAATATCATCTGTTAATGATGTATGACTATTAAACTATTATTAATTATTAAACATTCACACAGTTAAATGGTTTCGGACATTGTGGACAATTAAAAACACATACTAACCAATTACATTCTTTGGTGGTTATGTAAATCCAGAAATTTTTGGAAATTCAAGAATGAATGGCTGCCTCCTCATTTGATTGTCTCAGCTGGTAGTGGTGATTGGATAGAGTTCTCTCATTGCAAATGATCAAGAAATTTTTGAAGATGGTGTTTGCTGCTAGGTCCATTTATGGTTGAGTTGTAGCTTGATCGGTTAATATTTGCTGAGTTCTTGTTCTGTATTTGGCTAGTCTATTGGCAGGTTAGACTTTGTTGTTTTATTGTTATCACTTTAGGTCTCAGAGATCCTTGTGCCTTTAGTGGTGTATCTGCTATTGTTCTAGAGCTATTAGTTGTTGCTCTCTTAGTTTAGTTCTCTGAACTTGGGCTTCTCAGCTCCCGATTTGTAATTATTTTGTTGAATATAATTCTATCGGTTGAAAAAAAAGGCGTGGTAGTTGTGTATTTGCCGCATACTAGTGCAATATAGCATAATCTTACAACAATTTATGAAACAACTGCAGATTACAGTCATTACATAAATTATGCACAAGGTAGCAGGAACACAGAATCGAAGTCATTAAACAAACAAAACACATCTTCATCAATAACAGCAACGTTCATCTTCAGCAAAGTTGTGTCATTCGATGCAAATGTTTTGGCCCCTTTTAGCAAGGCCCACTTGGAATTTAAAAATTTAAGGCTCTTATGGTTTTTCAGTTAAGATTTGAAGTGGACATGTCAATTGTGAAAATAACAAAAAATGGAATTACATTACAACTCGTTCGACTTTGTTATGAAAACGAATTGTCCACATTTTCTTATCATAATTATACTCCCTAAACTCATAGGTTAATCATCTATTGGACCTTATTCACCTCATGACATGTTAATAAAATTTAATATATAATACCCCATCAAATTCTAGACTAAGATTATATATTATATGCACATAGAACAAAAAAAAAAACATCAACTTTACTATATAATACCCCCATCAACGGCCAAACTCAAACAATACATTAAAAAATAACATCACAGTGACGGTTTCTATCTCATTGTTACTATGTTCCTAATGGAAAGCAAAAGTCCTCGTCGTTTCCAACTTGAGACTGTGACGGTTGACTGCTCAGTTTATTTGCTTGACAGGTAGTCGTTTTATGCCTGAGTTCACTGCAAATTAAAACTCAAGTGGCATATCATAAGAAACATATAAAGTAAAATGCTCGTAAAATAAACAATTTCAATTGTAAGTTGTAAGTTGTACAACACGTACCCGCATGATTTGCACTTTTGCTTTTTTGCTGGTGGTGCCCCTCTAGACCTAGCCTTAGGTGGGTCGGCTGAGTTTTTACACTACTTAGAGCCCCGTACCGGATCCTTCACAACTTGTGATCCTTTATCAAAAGGATCAGTTGATATTACATCATCCTTTAATTCTTTAGTCTTAATGTTATCTTTAGCACGTTGAACTTTCTTCAAACACCTTGAAGTATCTGAATCAGTATGTGACGCCTTTATACACATGTTAACTGATTCCTTATACAGTTCGAAATACCTTTTCTGTTTAGGATCAGTAGATGCAGGTATGTAGTGGAATTTTTCTCTAAGTTCTTTACCCGCCAATGTCGTCCACCTGTCACATATACATTCTTTTGGCACTTTTCGAAGCTGCAAGTACTTAAATGCAGTAATAAGATGACTGCATGGCAAGCCATCAGTTTCCAACATTTTACATGCACACTCAAATTTCCCTTCACTCAAATTTATACGGACCATCAACTTTCTTCGGTCTGGTGATGCATATTTTTCCATCGTAAAGACATGTGAGGCTCCTTCCATCTCATTCGCAAGTACAAGATTAGTCTGCTCATTCTCTATCTCCTTACGAACTTTTGCAAAAACTGAGTGTGTATAGATTGTGGATAGCTGTACCTGAATACAGTATAATGGTGCTCCAAAGGGAATGTCAGTTGGGTTCATCTCCGAATCTTCTTGTTTCTGAAAAAATTTCTCACGCAAAGATGAAACGATACGATGGAAACTTTTTAGAAGCTCTGTAATCGTCCTTCCTGATGTGCCTCCATTTTTTAATAGCGCACTTAACGATTCCGCTCGTTTTTTTGTCCGTGTCATCCCCATGAAGTTTCCTCGAAGATAGGCATCGCACCATTGATGTCTTCTTTTAAAAGTGTCTTTCACCCACTGATTATCCGACACACCATATTTCACCGTTTCCATTTCCCATTCTGTTTCAAATTCCGCAGTTGTCAAAGTTTTTGTGACGAAATTCCTAAAGACTCTGCAAAAGTCATGGACCTTCACTCTTTGGACACAATTTCTCTGGAGATGCCATGAACATAACCTGTGTTTAGTAGCTTCAGGTAAGGTCTTTTTTATGGCAGCTCGCATCGCCTCATCTTGATCAGTCACCATTGTTTTAGGCATCTTTCCTTTCATTGCCGCAATAAACGTCGTTAACAACCAGACGTATGATTCGGAGGTCTCATTATGAAGTAATGCCCCACCAAATATTGTGGTATTTAGGTGGTTATCTATCCCAGAAAATATCACCACTGGGAATTTGTAGGTGTTTGTTTTGTATGTGCTGTAAAAAATTAGAACATCGCCAAATTGCATATATGACGCCTTGGAAAATCCGTCGCACCAAAAAATCTTGGTTAATCTCTCTTCTTCGTCACAAGTTGTTTCAACAACCAAGTTAGGATCGTTTATCCTCACTCCTTCAAGCATAGCAACAGCAGTATTGAAATCACCATTGCGCATTGTATCTTTCCTCTTCTTGTTTAGGTAGTTGTAAGCATTTTTCTTTTTGTAATGTATGCTTGTAGGATCACCAGACATATTTCCAATGTAATTCAAGGACTGATAAGTTCGAATGCCGGCATCATTCATATTCGTCAACTGTGTTTTTTCAGAATGTGTGATTTGCCTGCAAGATATACAAAGATCGATTATAGGCATCATAAAAAAAAAAAAATTACATTAATCTTTGTTCCAAAAAAAATTGGTTACCTGTTGCACTTAAGACGGTGTGCTGTTTCCGAAGTCGCAAGAGAATGATTGTGTGTCGTTTTTAAATGTGTTATCCGGTACACTCCGCCACTGATATCATGTGCAATACATAATCCAGCTTTGCAACCACATCTCATATTTGGTTTCTCCTGTCGAATTAATTGGATTCCGTCTGATTTTTTACGTCTAAATCCTGCACATGAACACTCCCACTGCCTATTCTTTACGAACCCCGTCTTTGTAGTCTTGCGACTGCATCTTCGTACATCGAAGCCTGCATTCTTTGTGTAATTGATGTACCATTTTTCAGCATCATCATCCGTTGTAAAACTGATGGTGGTGATTGAATCATCGAAAATTTCACTATCATGTTTAGAACCCATTCCATCGCGCATTTGATCATCGACACATTTGTCATCGTCATTCCTAGCTTTTTCATCGGTTACATTTTCGGAGTGTACACCAGTATCATCGTGATTGTCCATTGAACTATATCAACTGGAATAATTAAAAGACTATTAGAATCAAATATGGAGTCCCAAAAATTATTCAGATCTAAACACACCATGAAAAAATTATTACCAGATGAACTTCATGTATTCAGTTGAAGGATGTAAGATTAGCAGCGTCAACAATCAACTATGTCACTCTGTGGTTGTGTTTTCACCGTGTGGAAATGACTGTTCACTAATTTCGGGCGTGATTTAGTGGATCAGTTATTTGGTAAAGATATTTCACTAATTTTGCACGTGATTTAGTGGATCAGTTATTTACGGTACAGATATTTGTGATGATAAGGCGATCAAATAGAAATAAATGCCATACATATCTCTTCAAATGTCGTTCGCATTGTTGCCTCTTCAAAGCATTAGATTTTTTTTTTCGATAAAAAATGTTAATTTTAACTTATATCCGTTATTTTAGGTATTCATAATTTTAAATTAATATTTTATATAATTAATTTAAATTTAAATTAGTACACACGATCTGAATCCTTCAATTTAAAACATTTTTACACTAAATTGGTCAACCATGATCAAAATCGAACATTGATCTAAATCGAACATTGACGAACAATTAAACGAACTTGCTCGAAACAGGTTCTTAATTTAATGGAATTTAATTTATTATTTGATAAATGCCCTTAATTAATCTTCACCCCTTTTGCTACCATTTCAATTCATTTTTTTAAGACTATCAACTCCTCTAAGTTAATTAATATTACTAATTTATGAAGTCATAAGCATGGGCAAACAAAAGATCATCATAATTAATATTAATTTTGTTACCATAGAACCACAACGAAGAAATATTAAATAAAACACAAGCGATTGAAAATATCGGTTCAAGAAGTCACACCATTAAAGACGAAAAACAATAAAAATAAATCTACGGATTCAACATTCGTCTGCTTAATCCCACGGCATCTACGGCTGCCTTAGCTCTGCCAAGTATATCTCATACAGTCGGCAAAGTTCTGGGAAGTCGTTGTTCGTCTTCGGATTTTGTTCGCCAGGGTATTCCTCCAAAGGCTCCATCTGGTCGAAAATTGCCTTCAGCACGTCCCACTTGGGTTCTGGTTTATCAATCACGTAGTCGGCAAGTGGCCAATGCTTCAAATCACACGAAATATGAATAAATTAAGCGCTCATCACACATACACAAAGCTTATAGGCTAATTATACATAGGTTTCTTAAATTAATTACCTTTAATGCTACATTCTTGACAAGATCTGGTACATGCACGGTACATGCAAATGGGTCGTGATATACCCCTGGTTGCTCTAACAGCCATTTGAAAGTACGATACCTCTCCTTCAACACATAGAACATTCGATAACTATCAGCCACCGTGTACCAGGCTCTAGTCTCTTCAACGAAATAACTGTGTATCTGTTTAAAAAAAAACATATGTCAGACTCGTCCTTTACTCCCTCGAACACCACAAAATGTCGGACGATCCGACAAAATGCATCTTCCAACCAATCGTCCGAGCGATATTCTCTCATCTCCTTCCTCACTAATTCGAAGTGTTGTTCTTTGGTTTTTGGCATTGAAAAGTCTGAAAAATACATTTTTTTTTTTTTGTTTCAAGTTACAGAGAGAGGCGTTATTTATTGAAGAGGCATTTTTTTTTCGGACATATTTATAAGGGTATAATAATAATGTGAGGAGGCGTTATTTATTGAAAGTTGGGGTGTAAAGACGTTTGAGTGATGTTTCGAATTATGAGTAATAAGTGGTTGTGCAGGAACTGAAAAGCTATTTAGTGTCTTGGAGATTGAAAGGTCATTTAAGTTGAGTTGTAAAGTGGTTAAGTTGAAGCCACTTTTTATTTAAAATCTCATCTTTTTTTTTTGTACATAAAATCACATTTTTATGCATTTACGAATTTATATATAGGATATATTTAATTTAATCCATAGTTTTTAAACCGGCCCGGTAATTGACCCGGGCAGGTCTTCGGGTCAGCGGCTCACTGGTTCAACCGCCGGGTCACCTGGTAAACTGCTGGACCAGATAATTAATTTTAACGATTGAATTCAGTTAATTTAATTAATTAATTTATTAAACATATCATTGTAGGAATGAAGTAAAATATAGAATAAATGAGCTTCTACTGTTTTTTTAAATAACATAATGTTGTCTTAATATAGAAAGAGTGAAATAACATATTACAATTCCAACAAAAATATAATCTCTAATGAAAAAAATACTAAATAACTAATAAGGACATAATGTATATTACATGGTCAAAATTAATCAATGTTGCCAAAGTGGTGTCTCGTTTGACGTGAAAACAAATAGATTAAGCTTTAGTATTATACAATTTCATAAAATTGTTCTGGTTTTATGTACCAAATAAATTGAATTCATTAGAAGTTTAGGTTGCAGAACAATCATTCAACAATTAACCTCATACTTTTACACATTTTTTATAGGTTATTTTGAAAAAATTGTTTCTATAGTTTGTGATCGTTATGAGAAAAAACAAATATCATTTTCTTGTTTTATAAATGTTTATTATGCTTTTTTTGTTGGATCAATTTTAATTTCTTTATATTATATATTAGAACATCTTCAATGCTATGGCTTTGAAAGCAAATGATTTTGAACAAGAAACACGTTTATTTCTCAAGAAACTAGTTTCTTGAGAAATAATCTCGTTTTTTGTTCAACAAACTGTGGTTTTGTTCAAGAAACTCGTTTTTTGTTCAAGAAACCCGTTTATTTCTCAAGAAACTAGTTTATTTGTTCAAGAAACCCGTTTATTTCAGTATTGAAGAAACTAGTTTTTTGTTCAAGAAACCCGTTTATTTTTCAAGAAACTCGTTTTTTGTTCAAGAAACCCGTTTATTTCTCAAGAAAATAGTTTCTTGAGCAATAAACTCGTTTCTTGTTCAACAAACCCGTTTATTTCTCAAAAAACTCGTTTCTTGTTCAAGAAACCCGTTTATTTCTCAAGAAACTAGTTTCTTGAGCAAAAAATGGGTTTCTTGTTCAAGAAATAGTTTATTGGTCAAGAAACTCGTTTCTTGTACAAGAAACTAGTTTTTTGTTCAAGAAACCCGTTTATTTCTCAAATAACTCGTTTTTTGTTCAAGAAACCCGTTTATTTCTCAAGAAACTCGTTTTTTGTTCAGGAAACCCGTTTATTTCTCAAGAAACTCGTTTTTGTTCAAGAAACCCGTTTATTTCTCAAGAAACTCGTTTTTTTTTAAGAACCCCGTTTATTTCTCAAGAAACTCGTTTTTTGTTCAAGAAACTCGTTTTTTGTTCAAGAAACCCGTTTATTTCTCAATAACCTCTTTTTTTGTTCAAGAAACTCGTTTTTTTTTTCAAAAAACCCGTTTATTTCTCAAGAAACTAGTTTCTTGAGGAAAAAAAAAAGGTTTCTTGTTCTAGAAATAGTTTATTGGTCAAGAAACAGGTTTCTTGAGCAAAAAACTGGTTTCTTGTTCATGAAACCCGTTTATTTCTCAAGAAACTCGTTTTTTGTTCAAGAAACCCGTTTTTTGTTCAAGAAACCCGTTATTTGTTCAAGAAACCCGTTTATTTCTCAAGAAATTGGTTTCTTGAGCAATAAACTCGTTTCTTGTTCAACAAACCCGTTTATTTCTCAAAAAACTCGTTTTTTGTTCAAGAAACCCGTTTATTTCTCAAGAAACTAGTTTCTTGAGCAGGTTACTTGAGCAAAAAACGGGTTTCTTATTCAACAAACCCGTTTATTTCTCAAGAAACTCGTTTCTTGTACAAGAAACTCGTTTCTTGTTCAAGAAACTCGTTTAGTATTTATCCAAGCTTGTTTTTTAATTATTTTATTAATTAATTAAATTTTGGGACACATGGCATGATTTTAACGGAGAACCTAATGTTAGGTAGGTACGAGGCTGGTACGAGTCAAATCTGATATTAGAATCTCCCTACTCTTTATTTTTTTAGTATACTATCATTCGACAGACCTAACAGTTAAACTACTATAATTTTTAAGCAAATATGTATACTCATACACTAAATGACATTCTAAATAGAAATTGACAAGATATATTTAGAGGGCAAAGTGATTGACAAGATATATTTAGAGGGCAAAGTGATTTGAATAATGCTTCCTTAACCAAGTCACTTAACAAAGTTTATTGACAAAGTGAGTTGTATGGATAGGATTACATGTAAATTAGCGGCCAAGATTTAAAAATGTGTGTTGACCCTAATTTTATTCTCCTGACTAATATGTGAGTTTCTCACGGGGCGGCAACACATCTTACGTTCATGATTAATATTAGTGCCAAATTTTTTGAAGCGAATATTTAAAATAAATATTATATCTAAGTCTTCTTCATCTATTCTTCTTGATATCAACAATGAAAGATGAAAATTTTGACCTTACATACTCAGGCAAGTCTTATTTCAATTTACTTTTATTTTTATTTTATTTTGTTGACAAATCCCAAATCGTATTACAATTTTTTCATAAGTAATGAGTAAATTTGTTGTATCCACTAGGAGAACCGAGCACAGAGGATGTTTTGATTGTGAACTCAGGAAACCAAGATGTTGAGGAAAGTGCAAATGCCCGTGATAATAATACTGGAACGGATGATTCCTTAATCATTCATAAGGTTGGAATGCAGTTTCCTAGTGAAAAGGAAGTTTATGACTTTTATATGCGATACGCGTATGCTACGGGTTTTTCTGTGAGAAAAAGAAGTTCGGGGAGGGACGATGATGGAGTTCTACGATATGTCACATTCACGTGTAGTCGCGAAGGACGAAAAAATAATCTTACTGGAACTACAATGAAGCCGCAACCCATAAGTAATACGGGGTGTAAAGCTAAAATATCCGCATCATTGGACATACATGGTTACTGGAAAATTAATAGTGTCCATCTTGACCACAATCACAAGACCAGTCCCACTAAGTCAAGGTTGTATCGGTGCCATCGCGTGTTAAGTTCACATGTCAAACGGAAGCTTGAAGTGAACGACATAGCAGGAATACCATTACATAAAAGTTTTAACTCTGTAGTTGTTGAAGCCAGCGGCTATGAGAATATAACTTTTGTGGAGAAGGATTGTCGTAACTACGTTGAACAGGCGAGAAGTCTAAGACTTGGCGAAGGGGATGCAGCCGCAATACAATCTTACTTTTCTTATATGCAAGCTCCATGCTCAGGTTTCTACTTTAGTATTGACTTGGATGATGATTCTCGATTGAAAAATGTTTTTTGGGCGGACAACAGGTCTAGAAAAGCATATACAGAGTTTGGAGATGTCGTCACATTCGACACAACGTATCTTACTAATAAATATGACATGCCTTTTGCCCCTTTTGTTGGCGTGAATCATCATGGCCAATCAATATTGCTAGGTTGTGGTTTGGTATCGAATGAGGACACTGATACGTTTGTGTGGCTATTCAGAACATGGCTTAAGTGCATGCATGGTCAAGCTCCTAATGGAATAATTACGGATCAAGATAAAGCCATGCAAAATGCAATTGAAATAGTTTTTCCAAATATGAGACATAGATGGTGTTTGTGGCATATTCTGAAGAAGTTACCCGAAAAATTTGGATATCATATTGAGAAAGCTGCAAGATTTTAAGTCATTCATGTACTAGTTTATGATTCACAATCAACAGAAGAATTTGAGGAAGACTGGAGAATAATGGTTGAAAAATATGACTTATATGAGAATGATTGGTTATCTGGATTGTTCGATAATCGCATTCGATGGGTGCCCTGTTACTTAAAATCCTCGTTTTGGGCAGGAATGTCCACAACTCAAAGAAGTGAAAGTATGAATGCCTTCTTTGATGGTTATGTACATTCAAAGACATCGTTGAAGCAATTCGTTGAATAGTACGAACGAGCATTGCGAAATAAGGTCGAGAAAGAAATTCAAGCAGATTACAAATCATTCTCTCAAGTCATACCATGTGTGACGACATATGAAATGGAAAAGCAATACCAATCATTATATACAATTCCAAAGTTCAGAGAAGTTCAAACTGAATTTAGGGGAAAAGTTTATTGTGATCTAATATCTGTAGTAGATGGACATATGGGGACGAGGTATGAGGTATGTGAAGACGTAATGTGTGGAGATCGAAGGAAGAAGAAAATATTTGTTGCATGGTTTAACAAAGAGATAAATAAAGTATCATGTAGTTGCCTTTTATTTGAGTTTCGAGGAATATTATGCAGACATGCAATCTCAGTTATGATACGTAATGACGTTGTTGTGGTGCCGGATCGATATATATTTCGACGATGGAGAAAAGATATTAACCGAGCACACACGAGGGTATCCGTTAGCTATGATGGTTTGGGTATTACTCCATCCCAAAAAAGGTACGATGACATGTGTCGGTCATTCGCAGAAGTGGCAGACCTTGCTGCGGACGATGAAGAGAAATGTGTTATCATCCGATCTTGGATAGAAAATCATAAGAAAGAACTTATTTTGACGAAGTATAGTTATGGTGACACTAACACTTCACAATGTACTTTCCGTCAAGCAAAAGAAAATGATAATATAAAGGATCCAAAAGCATCAAAGAGAAAAGGTGCGCCTAGGACGAAACGTAAAAAAGGCTCCCCTGGAGATTAGCTCGAAGAAATCAAAGGTACATTTTAATTTTATGCTAATTGCATAAATTATTTTGATAAAGTAACTCAATTTTTCTTTCTTTTTTTTATTGTTCAGGTGCGCTTAAGGAAAGTAAATGCAAATAATCCACCACCGATGCCTGATAGCACCATAAATGTTGCGCTTGAACTTTTTCCAACTAAATAAAGTTATTTCATAAGGTTCAGTTGGTTACATTTTTTTTTTTTTTTAAGGATAGGAAATGGATGTGATGTTGGTAGCATTTACTACTGGAACATTTGCTGGTCTTTGTATTCCCAAGTTGTGGTTTGGCATTTATCAAAACGATTTTTTGGTTCTCCTTGTGTGATGTGCAATCTTTTGAAATAATTAAGTAATGTTCGGATGCCTATATTTCACACATGAGTTTTGAGTGCATGTCCAATGTTGCTAAGTGATATTTCATCTTCCTAGACTCTTTTGGTTTGGGTTATTTAGTCAGTTATTTCACTTATGGTGCCACTGGAGGTATGTGTTTACATTTATTAATTTTTTTTTCTCTTTCGGATAGTCAGTTATTTAGTTACAAGTTATGAGCTGTGCTGCCCGTCTGAACAAATCTTTATCAATTGTGAAATGGGTTAGTGATTCGAATTCGACATTCATTGCCTGTTGTTGGCTCGACTAACACTTGGGCTATAATGAGTCTTAGATAAGCCGCGCAAACTTGTTTTCTAATAGGTCTTAGATAAACCGGGCAAACTTGTTTGCGCGTAAGACAGGATACACGGTGTTGGTATTGAATTTGAGCAAATGCATAGGCTTGAGTTTAATACAGTATATTCCATGTACGTATATGTTCCATTTTGCCTTTAGAACTGATAAGTGTTTGTCGTGTTGGTATATACTATGTAGTATTGTAATAAGAACTCCACATGTTGCTTTCAATCTATTTATACTTGTCTTGTAATATCTCCTTTGCCCAATCTTTTTTAGCAGATATGATTGAATGTATAGAATAAGTGATCTTTGAATAATTTTGAATTTATGTATTGTCTGTTATAATCATATCCCCTCAATTGGCCAAAGCCACTTGAAATGATGGTCCCAACATGTCTCATTGGAAATGTTTATATGTAACAAAAAAATAAATTTTCCATGTAGTTTAAACTGGGTTTTAGCTTATAATAGCACTTGCAAACTTCAGTGAATAGGGTTGTCAAGAGAGTTGAACACCGGTTGATAACCAAATTCATATAGAACAAATAAATATATTGCTTTACCACTAGAAACAAATCCTTCCCAGGTTCAAATTCTGCACATGTTTCACATACTAAAACATTGTCCATAACCACATTGATAGCTACAAATTACAATACCACAAGAGATGAAATCACAGAAGAGCACCGCCTTTCACAAACTCACAAACTCTGTCAAAGCAAGTGCCACCAAACCCAACAGAGCAAACCACCCATTCCAAAGCTCGGCACCTAATGACATAAAGTTCCCAGATTTCGACTCGACCGTCACCCCTTTGACCATCAAAATTAAGGACGGCAATGACAACAAGATTCTCGTGCCCAAGAACCAGGGGACTCCACCATTCGACACTTGAGAGAAGATGTCCTTTCCATTAAGCACTTGCAAGAAGACGACGACCTTCTTATGGAGATCGGGCTTACCCTTCTTGCGGAGAGCAGTCTTAACAAGATATCACCGCTGGAGGGGCGTCTCAACCACCCAACCAAACTTCTGCCGCAACAGCAACCGGCCGCCGGCGGTGGGGCTCAACCTATCAAACTGCTCATTCCAGCCCCATACCACCGGCCATCACTCGTCTGACCGGCTTACCTTCCAACCGCCTCTCGGGCCCAATCCCACCTTCTCTTCTACAACCTTTTCTATTTGGAATCTCTACTCCGTTTCTCCAACCACCTAATAGGCCCAGTCTCGGCCCGGCTCGGCCCTAACCTCCGCCTTCTCCATATCGGCGACAATACCTCCCCCGACACATCACGGGTGCAGGCAGAAATAAGCCTGTTGCGTCGACCTTTGATCTCCTTCACCGAAATGATGTAGGGATTCTTCGCGTCGGAGTTGTCGGAAGAAAATTGTCGCCATCATTTTTTTCTCGCAAAGAAATCGGATGGTTTAGGGTATTGAAGAGAGATAAGGGATTGGGGAAGTGACGGTTTCAATTTGGGATAATGAATGGTTTCATTCATAGTTTTTAAACCCGGCCCGGTAATCGACCCGGGCAGGTCTTCGGGTCACCGGGTCACCGGTTCAACCGCCGGGTCACCGGGTCAATTGCTGAACCGGATAATTAATTTTAAAATTTATAAAATTATATATAGAGTATTTTGTGATATATAAATATACATAAAAATAACAAATTTAAATATTTTGTATGTAAAATTTGTAGATTGAAGTGGTAATAATATGTATATATTTATTATATAAATATATATACATAATTTTATTTTTTAAAAAGAAAAAGAAAATTTAAAAACAAAAAAAAAATTAAAAAATACATATAGACCGGGTCAACCGGGTTGACCCAGCCGGGTCATTGTCCCGGGTCGACCGGGTCAAGGCCGGGTCGACCGGGTTTTGACCGGGTTTGACCGGGTCCGTTGTTGCCCGGTCTAATTAACCCACCCGGACCGGTTCCGGCTCCGGGTCGACCGGGTCCCGGGTCGACCCGTCGGGCCGGTCCGGGTCACAAAACACTGGTTTCATTAGTTTTTTATCTGTAGAATTACTATTATTCTATTATATATATAATTATATAATTGCCATGTCATTTTGTAACCCAACCATGTCAAGGGGCTTGGGTAGTGTAGCGGGGACCGTTATTCTATTATATATATAATTATATAATTGCCATGTCATTTTGTAACCCAACCATGTCAAGGGGATTGGATAGTGTAGCGGGACCCAAGTGATTTTTATTGTCGTGAGTACCTGACTTTGTACTAAAAATCGGCTTAGTCGGCGTCTAGGCGCTAGGCTCTGTTCGGTCGTCTTCGATTTGCATAAATTAACTGAAAAATGGGCTAGACGGCACCTAGGCGGACCTAGGTGCTCCTAGGCGAGCTCGACATGGTCAGACGGCTTGGCGGCACCTAAGCGGACCTAGGTGCTCCTAGACATGCTCGACGACAATTTTTTAATTTGTTTTTAGTTATTTTTTAAGTACTAATTACATTAGATTGTTATTATGTATTCTTTATAATATATTAATATTACTATTTGGATTTAAGTGTATTGAGTTATTATAAGTTGAGATAGTTTTATTTTGTATGTAGTGAAATGAAATAAAATATAAGGTATTTAATCTTGATTTTTAGACTCTGGTTAGACGCTCTAGGTGCTAGGCGTTGGTCGAGCGCCCAGGGGCGAATCTACATTTTGTAATGGGGGGGCAATTGCCCACCCTCAAATTTTAATTTCTTTTACTATTGGTATTAAAAATAATAAATTTGCACCCTTTCCTCTCTCTTTAAATTTATTTTTGCACCCCTACATTTTTTATTTTCAAGCATCACTCACCATATCAACTTGTTCACAATTATCAATTAACAATTCAACACTTCTTTTATTTTACTATTAATTTTGTATATTTTCATTATACATTTTTAATTGACCATATAAAAGATCAACTTTTTTTATTGTCCAGGCTAGGATATTCTTTTACCAAACCGGAACCCGAACTGAATCGAACCGAACTAATGAGAAAATAAACCGAACCGAACCGACTTATGTGTAACGGTAACCGAAAATCGGTTACCTAAATGTTATCAGTTCGGTATCGGTTCTGAACTCATTATGTCGTGTCTTTTGCCCCCTCTCAACTAATTTTCTGGTTTCGCCCCTGCAAGCGCCTAGGGACTTTGTTACGATCGTGTATCGAATTCACATAAAATAACGAAAAGTGTGTAAACCCGCACTAATTGGCCGTCGGTCAACACGATTTTGGTGCTCAAGCTGAGCGATTTTCTGATATATTATTGCTAAAAAGATAAAAATAAAAGTCTGAAAATACAAAGCTTTTATATCGTTCTGCAAAATGAAAATTAAGAAAACTGCTAATGAAACTGCATTAAACTGCTGCTCTGATCCCACGATCTCTATTCTTCACGACGCGGCGATGTGGCGCGGCGTGACGGGATCCTTTTGCAGCTGCGCGACGTGGTCCACGGCGTGAAGGACTCTTTCCTCCTCCCTTTCTGTCCGTCTGCTACGTCCAACGCGAGCAGCATCACGGCGTGGCGACCTGGAAGCTCCGCGGCGCGGCATAGTCCACGGCGTGGCAGGTTCTTCCCATCTCTCTGTCCATCCGTTATGGGTTCCGCGGCGTGAAGGTACAACTGCGGCGCGACGTGGCATGTCCAGCGGCGCGGCGGGAGGCGTGACAACCTGCTGCTGCTGCTTTTGCATGGACCTGCTACTTGATTCTTCATTCCGAGCTTCCTTCATACGAGCTCTACGGGCCCAGTTGTAAGCATTTTTGAGAACCCGACCCTCGTTCACATCATTCTCATCCCCTTCGAGCAAATCCTTGTCCTCAAGGATAAAGTCCGGAAATTGATTACGAATTTCATGAACGTCTTCCCATGTCGCCTCCTCTTCGGGTAACCCTTCCCATCTGACCAAAACTTGCCAGCGGAACCGTCCGACTTTTTTTTATTTTTCGATAGTCGACTACCTGGCTAGGTCGCACTAGGAGTTGCCCTTCTCTATTCACATCTGGTAGCTTCGTTTGAACCTCATGAATATCACTTAGACTCCTCTTTAATTGAGACACGCGAATGACGGGATGGATTTGCGACTCCGCTGGTAAATCCAATTTATATGCAACTAATCCCACACGTTCTTTGATTTGATAAGTGTTTGTACCGTTTTTGTCGTGATTTTTCTTATTGTTCTGTCGTTATTTTTGTATC
>CACSLK010009714.1:4076294-4088029 GCA_902706635.1 Striga hermonthica
TTATCGGTTCGACGTTCACATTCAAGAAAGTTCGTCAGTCTTCTGGAGACAGATCTATTGAGATCTATGAGGATATCGTTATGTACAAGATACGAATTCAATAGCAAACATAAACTTGGATCAAAAGGTTTGATGTAGAAAACTTACGGCTTAAAATTTTCTGAATCGGGCGGATTCAGGATGACCGGGAAGAAGACACAAATGGAGCCGGATCGAGCAGATAGAAGTTCGGGACGATCAGATCAGTCGTGTCGCGTGTCGGGGCCACCGATCAGATAGCAATTATCATCGGGTCGCGCATCGTGGGGCTGTGTCGGGTCCTGCTGGGTCACGGCGGCTCGCGGCGGGGCTGGTCGTCGGGGGGTAGGCGGTCGCGGCCTTTGGGTCGTAGTCTGTCGGCTCCGGTTGATCTCTGGGGTTGATGAATATATGTATCTCAATTATCTTGGGATCTTCTACTATATGACTCGAACACATATTCAACTTGTATCGGTGAAGCAACAAGAAGGAGATAAAGCTCGAACAAAAAACTGAGAGAGAGAGAGAGAGAAAGGGTGTATGTATATTTTAATTTCACACGTAGGAGAATTCTCATCTCTTCTTTTTCATTTTCATGAGCTTGATGATGTATATATAGAGCTATAGTAGGGATCCATAGGAGATTAGGAATAAGGCTTCTTGATTAATTGGACTAACTATGGGCCTAGTTCACTACTCCAATTAATTAAATAATTAATACAAGTCTCGCACCCCGACCGGCTGAAAACCATCTCAAGCTCGTTCTCCTCGCCGGTTGAACGTGGAACCTGCACGAAATTCCTACACCGGAGGTGTTTTTCGGTGAAGAGCCTCCAACGCTCAAGTCAGATCTTGAGAGAAAAAGTATATGAGTAAATATGTGAGAGTACGAGAAAAATTGTATCGTAAAGTGAGGATTCTCGTCCCTATTTATAGGGACAAGCTACCTGTTCTACACGCGCGGGTAGGGCGAGTTCGGACAACCGTTCTCTGCTCATCCGTACAACCGCGCGCCTCCACTATTCTTGACGTCAGGGAACGCGTCCAATTTGTCACAGAATGTCAGAGTTCGTTATAGCCATAGACCACTCATAGAACACCGCGTGTCCTCCTTTCACGTGCTGGAGCTCCCTTGTGCACTCTGTCATTCGACCAATTCTGTACGACCACGTCCTATCCGACCATCCTTCCTTGACCAACTCCTCGAGTAGCTGATGCTTGTCGACCACTTCCAAACTCGCCTCTACTATCTGCTCTCTGTTCTTCGTTGCAGGTGCCTGGTCCGGTTCGACCCTACCATTACCGTCTTGTTTAGCTAACCCGACGAACCAGTCTAATTTTCTCCGGCTAGCCCCCACAAACCAGTCTGGCATATAATATCCCATATCATCTAGTCCCCCCACTCTGGTCGAGTCTGAATGACTCGATCTAAGAGTAGGCTTTCATCTATGTCGTGGAGGTTCTGCTTCCTCGTTTTCGACCACCTGACACATTTCCTTCCCTTGCGCGTTTACTTTCTTTTCTAACCGCCATTCTGTGCTTTTTGAATTTCAAATTTCGCCACTTGTCCGCCCTTTTGGGATGTGTCTTTTCGTCTGCTCAGAAGTTATGATAGCCTCGTGACCTGTGTTACCTCGAATCTCGCTCCCATTCCTGTGCACCTTTTTTTCCCTGTCGTTGGATTTCCTACTTTAATCATATGGCTTGGGACACGCGTCTATTCGCTTTTCCCCCGATCGCAGCCCTTCATTACTCATGATCCTACGATCGGCGATCTCTCCCCTTCACTTTTCGCCCTTATAAATACCTACACTTAGGGAAATTTTTCCCTTTTCTTCACTACCGCATTCCGTCGCACTAGAGCTTTTTGCAACTGTCGAGCATCCTGCAACCTTGAATCCTCTGTTCTATCTGCAAGCTCTCAGTCGTTCGCTATGAGTAAGTCTTCTTAACTTTCGACTTATGTTTGTTAACTTTTGGTTTCCAGGTTCTTCCTCTTTCTCTCAAACCTCTTCTCGATTCTGGCCCCGTCCATTGTTCGTCCTTCCCGTTGTGCTCTCCTACGTTCTTTCCCACCTTGTTCTTTGCTTTTGCTCTTTCCTCTGATTAATTATAATTTTCCTTTCTTTTATCTCAGATTATGCTACTTCGAGTGAAAATGATCGATACAGCGGGAAGGACCTGAATCCCCCTTCTTCTTCCGCGACTCTTAGCCTATCGAGCGATTTTGTACGAGAAATTCTTTAGCTTGAGCCCCTTTCCATCCTCCCCCCTGCGACGGTCAGCGATAGTCCTACAACCACTGCTGTCTCTCCTTCCACCTACCTTGTCGACCAACCGGAGGACAAAGTTACCAGCCGCCCCCCTTCTCCTCCCGCCGAGCGTGCTCGTCGAGCGATCGGCCAAGATGACGAGATCGAAGACGAGGATGATCCTCAGGACCACATCCCGCTGTCTGCTCGTGATCCCACAGACTTTGTTCCTTTGTCCTCTCGCGCCCCGGCCTCTTCGACCATACCTTCTTGCTCCCATCAACCCAAGTCATCCAAGCGGTCTAAGTCATCTAAACCGTCTTCGAGCGTTACCTGTCTCGACTTTGATTTGATTGGTCATCCTGGGACTGCTCGCACTCCTGGTGATGATGATACCTACGATAACCCTCCTGAGGGCTATTATACCTTCTTCCGATCCCAGTTCGACCTAGGCCTTCGCTTTCCTATCTGCCAGGCATTAATCGACCTGTGCGGTTTATATGGTCTGTCTCTCAACCAGATCACTCCAAACGCCTTCAGGACTTTAGCATCCTTTATTGTTTTGTCCATGGTCCGCATGGGTAGAGTAGATTTAGATTTCTTTGTTTATTGCTATTTTGATTCGAAACAATCAGACGACCTCTATTTAAAAAGCCGTAATAAAGCTTGTTTCATTACTGATCGACCATCTAATGTCCCAAGATGGAAAGATTAGTTTGTATATATACGTCCCCCGCAGCCTCACCCTTGGGCGCCCACCCCCTGGTTCACAGAGGTGCCCCTTAAACCTGCCCGTCCTTCTCCCAACCCAATCTTCGACTGCCGCATACAAGTGTGGAACTCGAATCCGTCGCCTCTAATCCTTTACTCGAAGATGATAACCTCCTCCACCATTGTGGAATTTTGACCCATAAAAAATTTTCGGCTCCTCTCGTCAAGACTATTCTCCAAATCCGAGTTGACCCCGCTCTAGCTGAAGCTAATCTGAAAGCTCGAGCAGGTGCTTGATTTTAGTATTGTTGTCTATCTTAGATTTATTTTTTCATATCATCGACTAAGTTTCTTCGACTTGCAATTTGTTGGTACAGAAGGATTTTTGCACAAACCCGACCTCAAAAAATCTAGCGATAGGAGGTCCGCTCATAAGGACACTCAGCCAATGTCGAGAAGGCCAAGGGGCAATCCTCGACTAAAGATGTGAACTCTCGGTCGGAGAAATCTAGCGTTGGTGCTTCTTCTCACTCGAGCAAGCAACGGGCTCCTCCTTATCCGCCCAGGCAAGTCGAGCGCCACCCCAGTCATTCGACCAGAGACGGCGACACATCCAAGAAACGTCCTCGGTCCGAGGTGATTGGTCTACATTCCTCACATCCTCTGCCTTCCCCCAAGCGGTCACAGCTTGAGGTGACTTCTGCAGGGAATCCCCTTCCCCCACATGCTCTTTCTCTCTCCTTAGTGTCGGCCGGACCTCGGGAGGCTGTGTCTCGGCTGATGAGTTTCCTTCCATTCGACGATACGCACCGATGGGGGGTGAATCGTCGAAATCAAGCCGAATATGGCATTCGCGCAGTGACACAGGTATATTTCCTTTCCAGTACCGTCTTCTAGTATCCTGCTTTGCATCCTTCTCATTTTTCTTCTTGCTAAGAACTCTGGTCTCCATCGTGCCTCTCCTTGACGAGACGATGAATGGTTTTGGTCGCCTGATTCATGTACCCGAGGGCGACAACAGGTGCCTCGAGGAGGAGAATAGGAGGTTGAAGACCGAGAACGAGGACTTGCTCAAAACACGCCACGCCTTGGCTGAGCAGCTGAAGAGGGATGAGCAGTGCTACCAAGATGCGTTGAAGGGCAAGGATAAAGCCCTTGAAGTGAAGAGGGCTGGTCGGAAGAAAGAAGTCGAGGCTGCCGCTATTACTGCAATTGAGCAGTCTCGTCGGGCTTTGTGGAGGACCTAAGTTGGTCAGACTTTCCTCCAGGCCTATCGGGAGCAGCTGATCAAAGATTACTTGTGCTCGATGGTGTTCCTTAAGGAGGCTGCTGAGATGGGGATGGACTTCTACACCTACAGCATGAAGGAGGTCGAGCGCCAGCTAAAAGAGATGGGATTCACGGGCGAGCTCGACCAAGACAAGACATGAGAGGCGATTCCCTCTGCACCCTCTAACTTCACCGGTGATCCCAGTTTGCCTGCTGAGCATCCTTGGTGGACCGAGTCTTTAGAGCGGACTTTGGCGGGGGATCCTTCCTTGAAGAGCTCTTTCGATATGCCCAAGCCTGGCGAGGCGCCCCTGGTTCGCCTTTCTGTAGCCATTCTTCCTCCACAGCCTTTGACCACCAATGCTCCCTCGTCCATCTCCAGTCCGTCTGCCTCATCCACCGCTCAATCTACTGCTGCCTCCCTCTCCTCGAGTGCCATCTCGCACTCGACCATCTCTGCTTCTATCTCCTCTACGGCCGCCCAGTCGACCACGGCGGCTCAATTGGGGTTTGCTGCTTTTGCCTCGTCGGCTACTGGCACTCAATCAACCGTTGCCGCCATGTTATCGGCCACGGCTTCCCAGTCGACTTCCGCAGCGCAGGCGTCTGTTGCTATGTCTTCATTCTCTACCGCAGCTGCACAGTCGACTAGCGTTGCTCCCTCTACCACTACCCCTTCGAAGTAGTTTAGGCATTAATGATGTATTTTCATATTTTGCTTTGGTGCAATTTGTAACCTTGTACTCCTAATCGCATGGAATGAAAGCTTTACTTTTGTTTTCCTCGTGTTGTGTGATGCTTTATTTTGCTACTCCTTATGCTGCTTTGTATTATGACTCCCTATGGAGATATTGATTATGATCCTTGTCGTGTGGATGGTCTTTTCATATCCGCGACCACTTGCCCACCTGTTTAGGTAGAATGGTAACCTTTGTGCTCGATGCTCTTCATGACATGAAATTAATCGCCGCCTAACAATGTGATAGACCATAATATCCGCGACCACTCGCCCACCTGTTTAGGTAGGATGGTAACCTTTATGCTCGACGCTCTTCATAACATGAAATTAATCGCCGCCTAACAATGTGATATATCATAGTAGACACTTGATATGTTTAAATGAGTATAAATGTATTTTTTGGCACTTGCCCACCCAAAGGGATGTTCCAAAAACATTATGGTCGTCCAGCCCGAAGGCGTGGACGTTGTCGACCACATGCCCACCCCTTGGAGTGTTCTAAAAACAGGCGACCTTCGCCCACCCCTTGGTCGGGGTGTTCCAAAAACGAAGGACTTTGGTCTTCTCACTTGCCCACCCCAAGGGATGTTCCTAAAACATTGTGGTCATCCAGCCTGGAGGCGTGGATATTGTCGACCACATGCCCACCCCTTGGAGTGTTCCGAAACAAGCGACCTTCGCCCACCCCTTGGTCGGGGTGTTCTGAAAATGAAGGACTTTGGTCTTCTCACTTGCCCACCCCAAGGGATGTTCCGAAAACATTGTGGTCGTCAAGCCTGGAGGCGTGGACGTTGTCGACCACATGTCCACCCCTTGGAGTGTTCCGAAAACAAGCGACCTTCGCCCACCCCTTGGTCGGGGTGTTCCGAAAACAAAGGACTTTGGTCTTCTCACTTACCCACCCCAAGGGATGTTCCGAAAACATTGTGGTCGTCCAGCCTGGAGGCGTGGACGTTGTCGACCACATTCCCACCCCTTGGAGTGTTCCGAAAACAAGCGACCTCCGCCCACCCCTTGGTCAGGGTGTTCCAAAAACGAAGGACTTTGGTCTTCTCACTTGCCCACCCTAAGGGATGTTCCGAAAACATTGTGGTCGTCCAGCCTGGAGGCGTGGACGTTGTCGACCACATGCCCACCCCTTGGAGTGTTCCGAAAACAAGTGACCTTCGCCCACCCCTTGGTCGGGGTGTTTCGAAAACGAAGGACTTTGGTCTTCTCACTTGCCCACCCCAAGGGATGTTCCGAAAATATTGTGGTCGTCCAGCCTGGAGGCGTGGACGTTGTCGACCACATGCCCACCCTTTGGAGTGTTCTGAAAACAAGCGACCTTCGTCTACCCCTTGGTCGGGGTGTTCCAAAAATGAAGGATTTTGGTCTTCTCACTTGCCCACCCCAAGGGATGTTCCGAAAACATTGTGGTTGTCCAGCCCGGAGGCATGGACGTTGTCGACCACATGCCCACCCCTTGGAGTTTTCCAAAAACAAGCGACCTTCGCCCACCCCTTGGTCGGGGTGTTCCGAAAACGAAGGACTTTTCTCTTGCTTCAAATGATGGCGAGCCGAGGTTGCGTCTGTGGTTCCTCGTGCATCCAACAAGAAATTCCAAAGAAATTGCATAAGTGATCGGTTTGTATTATGCATATCGAATTTAGGATCCATGTAACCACATATAAAGATTGATGAATCTTGCTTTAATCATTTCCAGTTGAATTATGACTATGCAGTTAAATAGATAAAACCGAACTTGTAGATGACATATTGTGAGAAATTAATGGTAGATATGAACAGAAATCAGTAATCATAGAAATCAATTATTTTGGCAATCCTTGAACAAAATTCGCTTCGAAGCTACATTAATCCAATTTGCTCGAGCATAAAAAGGAATGCGGTCATGTGAAATTGTTATACATAATACTTTTTGAGATTAGCTACGTTCCACGACCTGGCTAGCAATCTTCCCTCAGCGTCCTTGAAGGAATATGCTCCTCCTGCGTGGACTTTTTCGACCAAGTATGGTCCTTCCCAATTAGGCTCCAGCTTTCCTACATGTTTGACCACGTCCACCCTTTTCCAGACTAGATCGCCCACCTGAAATTGGCGGATTTTCACTTTCCTATCATGGGGTGCTCTCATCCGTTGTTTGTACACCTCTACTCTGGTCGAGGCTTGTTCCCTGAGTTCTTCAATCGTATCCAAGACAGCCAGCATGAGCTCTTCATTTTGCTCCCGGTCGTACGCTCATTCGTTGGGATTACAATTCTAGTTCGACCGGCAACAGCGCCTCTATCCCATACACTAGGCTGAAAGATGTCTCCCCAGTGGTTGACCTCGAGGTAGTTCTGTAGGCCCAGGGTACGGATGTCAGCTCATCGACCCACGCCCCCGAGGCTTTTTCCAGTCTTGTCTTCAGCCCGTTCAATATAATCCTATTGGTCACTTCCACATGCCCATTGGCTTGCGGGTGGGAGACGAAAGCAAAGTGCTGCTCGATTCCCATCTCCTCGCACCATGCCCTAACCCGCTTGCCATTGAATTACATTCCATTATTAGATATCAAGACTTTGGGAACCCCAAACCGACAACAAATTTTGTTATACAGAAATTGGATTACTTTCTCCTCAGTGATCTTGGCCAGTGGCTCAGCTTCCACCCACTTCGTAAAGTAATCGACTGCCACAATCAAGAATTTTCGTTGCCCTGTTGCCTGCGGCATTGACCCCACCAGGTCAATTCCCCACTGCGTGAACGGAATTGGTGCACCCATGGTGGTCATTGTCTCAGCGGGTTGGTGGATAAGTGGGCCGTGTTTCTGACATTGCAAGCATCTTTTGGTCATCTCCTTGGTATCCGCCTTCATTGTCGGCCAGAAATATCCTGCTCTTAGGATTTTTGCCACCATGGCTCCGGCCTTGCTGTGGTCGCTGCAGCATCCTTCGTGCACCTCTTTGAGGACATACCGGCCTTGTTCCTTGGTCACACACCGCAAATGTGGTCCGGCATACGATCTCTTGTAAAGAATCCCCCCTTGTTCGAAAAACCTTCTCACTACTTTGACTGTTCCTTTTCTCAACTCTTTCAGAATTAAAGCTCTCCAGTCTTCCACTTCCCCAATCTCTACCACTTCTGCTTCGACCACACTTTTTTCCATGTGGAGCAGGGTCACACTTCTGCTCTTACAGTCTACCAAATTCTAAGCAATTTTAGATAACAGATCGGCTCGACCATTCTCCTTTCTTGGTATTTGCATTAGCTCGAATGACCCGAATTCTTCCTTCAGCCTCTTCATATCGTTCACATAACGCTGCAGCCTTTCCTCCTTTATCTCAAAACCCTCTTGGAACTGCCCGACCACCAGCTGAGAATCAGAGTGGACCTGGATTTTTCGAGCACATCCATCCAGAGCTAATTGTAGCCCCGTAATCACCGCTTCGTATTCTGCCTCATTGTTTGATATTCGGAACCTCATTTTAACAGCAAACTCTAGGTAATCTCCATTGGGCGACACCAGGACTATGCCCAGACCCGCTCCACTCCTCGAAACCGATCCATCTGCGAACAGTTGCCACATTCCCTCTATTTTCTCTTCCTCCTTCGTACCCTCTTGAATGAAATCGGCTAAAACTTGCGCTTTGATCGCCCTCCTTGGCTCGTAAAGGATAGAGTACTCGCTTAACTCGACCACCCACTTCACTAGTCGGCCAGATACCGCTGGTCGGCCTAAAGTATGCTCAAGAGACATGTTTGTTCGCACCTTGACTCTATGGTTTAGGAAATATGGCCTTAGCTTTCGAACCGTCACGACCACCGCCAATGCACATTTCTCAATCTTTGAGTACCTCAACTCTGCTCCCTGCATTACTCGACTGACATAGTATATTGGGAACTATGCTACCCCCTCCTCACGCAACAGCACCGAGCTTACTGCATTCTCACCCACCGATATGTAGAGCACGAGCTCTTCTCCATGTACTGGCTTAGCTAGCAAGGGCAAGTTTGCCAACACCTCCCGCAACTCCTCGAAGGCCTTCTGGGCTTCTTCCGTCCACTGGAATTTTGAGATCTTCTTCAACGTCTTGAACAGAGGGCCACTCTTCTCAGCCACTTTAGAGATGAACCTGCTTAACCCTGCTATTCGACCAGTCAGTATGTGAACCTCCTTCACATTGGCAGGTGGCTTCATCTCGATCACCGCTCTTACCTTCTCAGGATTTACCTCTATTCCCCGCTTCGTTACCATGTATCCTAAGAACTTCCCTGCCTTCACACCAAATGAGCACTTGGCTGGATTAAGCTTCATGCCATAACTTCTCAGCGTTTGGAAAGTCTCCCTCAGGTCGCCTACATGATCCGCCTCCATCCTGCTCTTTACCAACATGTAATCGACATATACCTCCATATTTCTTCCCAACTGGTCTTTGAAAATCTGGTCGACCAGCCTTTGGTAAGTAGCCCCGGCGTTTTTCAATCTAAATGGCATAACCACATAACAATAGGTGCCTTTGCTCGTTATGAAGCTCACCCTCTTCCAATCTTCCTTTGCCAAGGGGATTTGATGGTACCCTTGCGAGGCATCCATTAGGCTAAGCAGTTTGCATCCCGCTGTGGAGTCTACCAGCTGGTCGATCCGTGGTAGCGGGTATAGATCCTTTGGGCAGGCCTTATTCAGATCACAGAAATCGATGCATATCCTCCACTTCCCTCCCGATTTGGACACCATCACCATGTTAGATAACCATTCTGGGAACTGAATCTTCTTGATATGCCCGGTGTTTAACAGCTTCTTGACTTCCTGCTCGATTATTGTGTCCATATTCACGCCGTGGTGTCTCCTCTTCTGCTTCACTGGCCGCACACTAAGATCAATATTTAGTCTGTGCTCGATCACCCTGACCTCAATACCTGTTAGTTCTCGTATACTCGCGTATACGACGGAGGAACTAACAGGTATTGAGGCCTAAACTTCGATCTGATCGGCTCTTCCAGATCCTTTTCAACCCTAAACTTTTGATCCTCACTCCCCTGTACCATCTAGATTTCCTCGACCTCCCACTAGGCTGTATATCCATCTTCTCTTTTCCTTTGTCTTGCCATCCCTTCTCTTCCTTCGACCTCGACCCTCCTAGTCGATCAGTCCTCTCTTCCTCGCCTTTCGATTGTTTTTTCGACATCTGCTTATTATTGCTGACTGTGGTTTGGTATCAACTCCTCGAGGTGAGCTGGTCCCCTGCAATCTCGCCCACATTTTTGCCCGCAGGATATTTGATCGTCATGTAGTATGTAAACACGACCGTCTGGAACGCATTCAGCCCTGTTCGCCCCAAGATGATATTATATGACGACTCCGCACTGACCCCCACAAAGCGCACCATCCTGACCTTCCGGGTATCACCTGACCCCAGCGCCACAGTTAGACTTACCTCTCCCATTGGCATCACCTCTCCACCGTTGAAGCCATACAAGGCCGTCGCCACTGGTTTCAACTCCACATTCAAATGCTTGTTGATCTGGGCGAAGCAGTCATAGAACATCACATCGATCGAACTCTCAGTGTCGATGAACACCCTCTTCACATCGAAACCCACTAACTCTTCCGTGATGACCAGTGCGTCATTATGGGGTAGTAAAACCCCCTTTTCATCCTCTGCCCGAAAGCTGATTACCGGCATTCGACCAGCTATCCCAACCTCCTCCCTCTTGCGCTTCATTGCTCGTACATGCCCCTTTCGTGCGTTGTTCGAGTCTCCATCCGTGAGCCCTCCCGATATCATATAAATTGTGCCCCTCTTCGCGGGCACCTCCCCTCTCGGCTCCTCTCGACCATCATCCTGTCGCCTCCTCCTCTCTCTTCTAGCGTCGTCTTCCCTGTCATCATCCCTATCACTCCTTGCCACTGAATTCTCCCTACACCTTCTCCTTTCCTTACCTCGTGGTCGATCACGGATGACGAACTCTTTCAAGTGCCCTGCCCGTATGAGACGCTTCATTTCGTCTTTCAAGTGCCTACAATCCTCTGTGTTGTGCCAATAATCTCTATGGAATCTGCAGTATTTATTCGACCTGGGTTTGGTTGGTCCCTCTAACCTCGTCGCCAGCCACGTGACCTCCTTGCTCTCCAGCTTCTCCTTGATGGCAGCCAAGACTTCGCCCACCTGGGCGTTGATAGGAGTGAAATGGTTATATATTTGGTCATTTGGTAACCGGGCGCCAGCGATCTTCTCGTCCTCCTCAGAACAAATTTCGCCCATTCCTTCTGGACGACAACTTCTTAGATGAGCCACCTTTTGGGGAATTGTTTTCTAGGTGATCCCCTTTTGGGCGAGCTCAGCCTTCCCTTCCCTTGCTCAAGTTTCACCACCTCCTCAAGCTTGGCAAACTCAGCCTCCGTTTCTTCCAAATTGATGTACTTCTTGCATCTCTTAAGCACCTCGTCGTAAGTTCAAGTAGGCGTCTTCGCTAGCGACATTCGACATGGTCCTGGTCGCAGACTCCTAATCAATCCTCCCGCCTTCACCTCGTCGCCCGCCGTGGGCACCTCTAAACACATCTGATTGTATCGAACAACATATTTCTGCAGGGACTCTTTCTCGCCTTGTCGCATCGCCATCAGAGTGAGGTATGTCTTCTTCTGCGCGACCGCACTTGAATATTGATTGGTAAGTTGTCCTGTGAAATCCTCAAAGTCTCTGATCGAACCGGGAGCTAATTGGTGGAACCAGTCGAGCGCGCCTCCTCGCAGGGTCGATAGG
>CACSLK010009714.1:4133590-4149810 GCA_902706635.1 Striga hermonthica
TAGAGATTCCAATCATACATCCAAACCGGAGACCAAAACCAGCAAGTGACCATACCACGACGACCAGGACGATGAGACGAAGAGATCGCCGTCGAGATCGCCGCCGCACGCTGCCGCACGCGCCCACACGCGCCGCCGGGAGGAGCCTGCTGCTGGAAGTTGTCGTCGCGCGTGTGAGCGCGTGAGAAGGCCGTTTTCCGACCGGTCAATGCCGTTGACTTCGCGGTGACGTCAGCTTTCTGGATTGGTCAAGTTTGTTCGATTCCGAGAAGATTTGATTTGCGGTCATCTGTCCGGGCCAGCCAGATCTACATAAATTTTAAGCAGTAAGTTTTCTTCATCAAACCTTTAGATCCGTTGTGCATAGGTTTATGTTAAATGTTTGTCTGTGATTTGTGCATATCGAGATCCTCATGGGTTCCAACAGGGGGAGCCCCCTTCTTCATTGTGCTTGTTCTAGCCGGTGCTCTTCTCGTATGGATGGTATCGATCACCTTCAAATATGTTTTCAACCCCGATTTGATTGAGCCTTCTCCATGATTCGAGGTTTTGTTTTTCTTTGTCACCAAATGGAATGGTTGCTCCTCCTCATTCGGTTGGGATGGATGTTCAAGCTCCATATCCTCTTCAACATCACTATCTTTTTTACATAAAGGCTTTTTGCCTTCGGCTTTTTCTTGGTGCATCTTCGCACGGATAGAAACCGCTTCAAGGGCCACTATCACTTCCTTGTTTTTTGAGGTAGGGTGGCCCTTGGTAGAGGTTTCCGGCATAGCATCAATCTCCTTGGTAGAGGTTGTCTCCAAAGGGGCTATGGTGGAGGTTTCTGGAATGTCAGTCTCCATGGGCGCTTTCGTCTCCTTAGGTGCTATTGTCTCCATTTTCTTGGTAGCGGAATGGTTTGTCTCTGTAGGTGCTTTTGAAGTGTCCTTGTCCCGGGATGGTTTGGGTCTCTCGGCTTTGGCATTGGACTTTTTCACCTTTGGCTCTTCCGGATATATGTGGCACTTTTTAGAGGCATGTCCAATTTGGTTGCAACTATGGCAAAAGGCCGGGACATATTCATACTCCACTTCTTGAAAGAAACTCTCACCGTCATAAGTTTCCACTTTGACTTCATGCAATAGTTCCTCGGAGACATCTATTTCTACAAGGACCCGTGCAAAGTTACACCTCTCTTTGGTTTCGGTGAGCTTGTCGGTTGAGATGGGCTTCCCAAGATTGGAGGCAATTTTCCCTATAGCATTTGCATTCCAACACTCAAAGGGTAAGTAAGGAAGCTTCACCCAAATAGGCACAATTTTTTGCGTCATCATCCCCAAACCGGAACCATTTAGGGACGGCCTTTAGAATGAGACTTCTCCCGTAAATGTATACGAGCCCCCTTCAACCACTTTATCTCGATTCTCCTTCGTTGGGAACTTGAACATTATCCATCTGTTGACGTCGGGGATATATTCGTATTTGACTTTCCAAGAGCTGCATAATCTCAATAATGCCTCTTTCCCGGGGTGTCTATGTGTGAAATATCCCACAAGGCAATATCCCCAAGTCATTTGGACATCATCTACATCCTCTTTTTCCAACCAGACCTTGCCCTCTGATGGCTTGGTGTAGTTGATCTTGAGTCCATTGGAAGGCTTCCGGTTGTTTGCAAATAACTCGTTGAATGGACGTTTGCGAAGGTTTGTGCTTCCTTTTTCCGTGTTCCCCACCTTAAGCTCCGCATTTGGTCTCTCCAAAGTAGCATATTTTCCTTGGGGCATTTCGTCGAACATGTTGTTGGCTGTTTTCGGGGGCTGATTTGTGTCATGTTTTTGTACCTCTCCTTGCCCAACCTGTTTCTCTTCAGCTAGTTCTACATTAATATCAACATTATCCAAGTTAACATCACCATTTACACTCATTTTAATCGCACTAGTATTTGATCCTATGCATTTGCACATATATAAAACACGTTTTTTTTTATTTATTAATTAGACATGTAATTCTATTATATAAAAATTATTACTTTTTCCTATGTTATTTTTATCATTCAAAATTAATTGAGACTTAAATTTTATTTTAACCATGCAACATTTACATTAGTAACATGAATAAAATAATTTATATATTTGTGGCATATATTAAGAAAATTAACATAAATAAAAAAATTATTTGTGTTTCTGATTTTTAGAAAAAAATATGTGTCAATCATATTTTTTTTTCCAACAATACAACCAAATATAAGGGTTACAACTCTGAATATGTCAATCAACTTTAAGTTCCAGCATTAGCCGTTACACATTTAAATTTTTTTTGCTATCAAATTTAGAATTAATTTAGTAACTGATCCAAAAATAAATAATAAATATATATATATATATATATATATATATATATATATTAAGGTATAACGGTTTTAGTAGATTAATGAGTAATTAATTAAAAAAATGTAACTCCTTTTGGAGGGAAATGAAAATAAGTTTTATTAAATGTTTTATTAAATGCATTAGCAGTATATATATATATATATATATATATATATATATATAGGGGAGGATCCAATGAGTCCACTCCTTAAAATGAGTCCACTCCTAATATATATTAATTAAAAATTATTAGTTGACTCCGACATTGATCGTTGACTTCCGACGTTGACTGTTGACTTCCGGCGAAAAATCGTTGACTTTCGACGTTGACCGTTGACTTCCGTCGTTGACTCCAGCGTTGACTGTTGACTTCTGGCGTTGACCCGTTGACCCCTAGTATGCATTATATGTATGAAGTAAATATGCATCCAGTACCATGCATTCAATATTAACTAAATATGCATGAGATATGAATTGCACATGCAGTCCTTATGAACTAAATATGCACCAATAATATCTACTAAGTATGCACCTGTTATTAACTAAATATGCATCTGTTATGAACTAAATATGCATCATGAATGGACTAAATATGCAGCGAAAAATATGCAATAAAAATGTACATTTTATATAGGTAATTTATGATGCATATTTAGTTAATACGAAATGCATACTTGTTATATTTAAATTAAATATGTAATGATGTTTATATAGTTAATATATGATCCATATTTAATGTAATTCATGATGCATATTTAGTTCTTACGAAATGCATATTTAGTTCATGAACAGTGCATAACTATTTTATTTGAGATCCAATCATAACAATTTATTTGTGTTATTAAACAGTTACTAATTAAAATTAATTATATAATATAAAAATCATTAATTATTATATTTAATTTAATTGTATAAAATGTGTATTTTATTGCATATTTTCGTTGCATATTTAGTTCATTCATGATGCATATTTAGGTAGTAAAATGTGCATATTTAGTACATAAACAGTGAATACATAGTTGATATCATTGGTGCATATTTAGTTGATAAGGATAACATATATAATTCATTTCTGATGCATATTTAGTTCATACTAAGTGCATAGTACTGATGCATATTTACTTTATACACAATGCATACTAAGGGTCAACGGTCAATGTTGAAAGTCAATGCCGGAAGTCAATAATTTTCACCGGAAGTCAACGCCGAAAGTCAACGGTCAACGCCGGAGTCAACGGTCAACGACGAAGTCAATGGTCAATTGTCAAAATAATATTTAAATAATTAAAAAATCTATATCTATATATATATATATATTAAAAGCCAACCTATTTGCCAAAAATAGTAGCAAGAAAAGTCAACATACATTTAATGCATACCTTATTTGGAAATTTTTTACTATATGCATTAAATGTTTGCATATTTACATTTATTATTCAGATATGATCTTAAAGATTTTTTCCTTAAATAATTTATGCAATGATTTTACTGATATCCATTATAATTAATATTTGTCGAGTAATATTTTTTTAACCTTTATTTAATTATATAAAACTAATATTTTTTAAAAAATAATATTATTTATCATTTAAAAGATAATGATCACATCATTAAATGATTTTATTGATGGCTAGATAATAAAATTATATTAGTTATTCCTTGAAATTTTTACTAAAATAAAAACTGGCTTCAGAAAATAAATCCCATAACATCCGATAAGTCAAAAAACGTACGTAAAATCTTTACTAAAATAAAAAAAGACTTTATTTATTTGTCTTATTCCATAATAACATCGATTTAGTCAAAAGAAATCCCATAATCGGTGAAGTCAAAAAATGTACGTAAAGCCTATTTATACTAAAAAAAAGGCAGATTCAAAATTCCTTATCTAATTTGTTTAAAACATTTTATTTAATATTTATTTATATGAAATATTGAATAGGATTGCTGGACCTGAGTCAATTTTGAAATCGCGTTGTTTGGTATGAGAGGATTATCTGCATCCTATATCTGTCTAAAGCATATTATTTTATATTATTTAATTAATTGATTTAATATTAAATTTTTTTTATCCATGATATCAGTTTTGTCAAAAAAATTGAACAAAAAAACAAATAAAAAAGAAACGGGATTAATTACCTTCGACTTGTAAAAAATTTATGGGTGGACGTAAATATTTAACAATTCTGTTTCAAGTTCCTTAAATAATACTATAACTATGATGTTGAAATATAATCTGTTTTATGAGTGACGTAAATATGCTGTTTAAAGTTCCCTAAAATATTTTGTTTTTAAAAAATTATGCTGTTTAAAGTTCCTTAAATATTAATATATTTAAAGTATACACATGCTGTAATATATTAAAGTCAAAACAATGTTGGAAGGCTTTTGAATTATCTAAGTTAATTAATTTAAATGTTTAATCCTATTAAATCTTCAATCCATTGAATATTTTTAATAATCCCGTGAGCATGTTGTTTTGTTATTGTAATCAACTTATGCACTATTTTACTAATAAATTATTTAATATCTACAAGGAGGTCTTTAATAATATATGATTTTTTTGTCAGATACTATTTTATTGTATAATTTTCCTGCGTACTATAAAAATTTTATTGAATATTGCATCTTATAATATAATATTCCCTAAATAAATATATCCCGTATCTCGCACTGGTCCCGTACTATATATATCCCGTACATTTTTTTATTCATTTATATAATTATAAGGCTGGATAAATAACCTTAACATTGTGCACCTCGTGCATCGCACGGGCTCTGTAATAGTAAAATAAAGAAATAACTAATAAAAATAAAGAATTATTATTTAATTGAAGAATTAATCTTAGCCACACATAATGTACCAATCTAATGGCTAGGAATGGGTCTCACATTCACACTTTTAATATGTGGACTCATTGGATCCAATTCCTATACATATATATATACATACACATATATATATATATATATATATATATACATACTAGTACAATGCACGTGTATTACACGGGTGCTTGTTAATTTTTTATTTAAAATCTAAAATTAATGAGAAAAAATAGTTAAAAATTTAAAACCTTTTATAAAAATATATATATTATTATATATTAAGTATGAAACTTTTTATTTGTGCGACTTACCTTTGTTATATTATAACAATTTTTTATAACTTACAACATATAACTACATTAAACATAAATATATTAATTGAGAAATAATTTTATTTTTCTAATGAATTTTAATAAATATTATAATTTTTTTATTATAAAGATAAATATAATTTATTTATTTAATATATACAATATGGATGTCAAATCGAACATCATCAAAAGGTGATTATATTATATATGTAAAACCGATAAGAAATACAAAAGTTATCAACTTTTAAAATACATTTACAATTCAATAGCTAATTGAAGGAAACAAATCAAAACTCAGGGATATATTAGTCACTTAGTGCCTCACTATGTAAAATTACAAAGAATTAAAGGGTTATATTAGTATAAGTGATATTAAAATACCTAAGTTAGCTAAATAATATTTATAGAATGTCCTAACCTAGATTATTAATTATTAATATATCAATATTATTTGTCCAAACCTAATTACAAAGCATGATTCCTTGCCAAGTAGGATTCCGAAGCACCAGAAGCAGCCACGTGGGCTCAGCGCATTCGGAAATTATATATAAGGGGATATATATATATATATATAGAATTTGGTTCAAATGAGAATGAAGCTTAGTGAAATAAATGAGAAAGAACGAATACCGTCCGATCAGCTCAACTGACGGCTTAGATCTAGTCAACCAACTTTGAGTCCATGATAAAAAACACGGTGGCATTCGCGTAATTCCAGCAAACATTAATGTGAGTTTTTTACACATAAGGGCATCATGGTATTTCAACATACTAGCAGGGGGTAAACTAGGGTTGATGCTCTTTATCCCTTTCATTCAATGAGAGCGCCGTTTGGAAATCGAAAAGTCTACTTCAGACACACTTTGTCTTCACCATTAATATCGATGATTTTCAGCTCGTTTTTGGCCTTTTTTTCATGATCGATTAACAAAAATCTTAATTAGTGAAGCTGTTCGATTTTCGAAGAATTTATCAGCAAGTGTTTTCATCGATTTGTATTTTCAACAGAAAATGGGAAAAAGTCTGCAAATTCGAAGAATTCCGGTAAGTTTTTTTATGTTAGTCTATATGTTTTACTCATGTTTTAAGTTACACAGTGGGTGTCCATTACGTGAGAGGGAAAAAAAATGATAAATATAATTTTAGTGTAATTCATGTACAGTTTTTGTTTTTCGGGAGATCTTGCCTAAATTGTTGATTGTGGTGTATTTGTTTTTTGATATTTTGTTCACCTTTCTCTGTACTTGAAGTTATAATACTCTTTGTGGTTGATATATTCCTTGCTTTATTTTGTGCATGTTGAATTTTGTGCGTGTTCTTGGTGGTATATGTAATTTTAATGCTATATTTTGGTAGAATATGTGCAAATCCGATGTGTTGCTGTGTATGTATGCTTATTTATATGCATGTGTGTTTATGATTTCAGGTATGCTAATTGTTTGTGATCGTATCTCAATTTTACATCCCATGTCTGATATGCGTTGGTTTTATGATGCTATACCTAAATGTGTTCTGCTTTGAGCATTGTCTTTTTTTCTCCTTTGGTCGTTATAACTAATTTCTTTTTGCGTTGCTGCAGATAAAAATGCTGTTGATGTGGGTGTACCGGACCAACCGCCTGGTGATTGGCAGCGTACGTGCATTGTGCATCTACATTATGATAAAACATTTATTTAGTTCGAATTACAGAATATAAGTAATTTTCATTCATTCGTTTAATCTTTCATTTTTACATCCTGCCTAACGCTTATTTACAATTGGTAGTGACCCGACGTACAAGCTTGCCATTAATACATCAAGGTAGCCCATCTGTGATACGTGATAACACAAAAGAAGGTACTTATTTTACGAAAACGCCATGACTTCACATTGTTAATTTAATTGTTTCACTATTACTATATTTTTTTTTTATTTCTTTAAGTTAACTCATTGTTCATTTTAACTTATGTATCGTTTTCAAGCTAATGTTTCGAAGAGGTCCCGTGTTGATCCGGACCCTGCTGCTGCCCTTACCAAGCGCACAAAAATCGGGGTGTGTCTAGTGAGGCAGCCCGGTAGTGACAAAACGAATGACGGTGACTCTCGACGATGTATGACTGAAATTCCAAAGAAACATCACGGTACATGCAATTAGTTTAATTTTTTGAAATTTCATACTTAAATATACCCATGATTGTACGTGATTGTTTGATTAATATTACGGCGTTTGTTTCAGACAAGGGGAAGGTGAAAGCAGCAGATAAGGGAAAGGTAAAAGTGTCCGATAACCATGTAGACGACCACGATATTGATGACGATGCTGATATTGATATCGACAATGACGGTGCGTTTCCGAGTGTAACCACGAGATCTTCGGCAGCTATGTTCGTGAAGGCGGTGGCTGGTTTGACGGATGCCAAAAAACGTGCAGTTCGTGAAATGGGTCTGGGCAGTTTGTTTGATCTGACAATAACAAGTGCCCCGTCCAAGATGGGCTTCTGGTTGGTGGAAAATTTCAATCACAAGGACCGTAAACTTCAGCTGTACGGTGGTGAAAAGGTGCATGTTAAGGAATATGACGTCCACGCCGTTCTTGGACTGCCTCATGGAGAGATCGAAATCTCAAATAAGAAGAAGAGAGCTTCATCTACGTTGCTCGACGAGTGGATTCGAATGTTTGAAGTGAGAAACACGTCAAATATAACAACATTAAAGGTATTAGAGAAGATGGACGCGTGTGCTGACGGCGACGACTGGTTTAAGAGACACTTCATTGTCCTTATGGTGTCATGCTTATTCGAGAGCTGCCTAAATGGCATGGCAAACTTCCGTCTGTTACATGCCTTTGACGACTTGTCGAAGGTCAGCAAGATGAATTGGTTCTCGTACATGATCCAGTGCCTAGTTGACATGAAGAGAACATGGGAATCAAACGGCAAAAAAAAACAAGTACTCAGAACCCTTCCTGTTTTTGACGATCAGTCATTATGCCGTTTACCTTTATGCTTTCAGCTATTACTATAAAGTTGTACATCTGATACATGCCCGACGAGATGTTGGGTTGGTTGTTTTATGCATTATGTAACCGTTTATATCCATTAGCGTTCTTTATTCCTTGTTTGATGTTTATTTATTTATTTAATTGATATTATCATTGTTTTTTTTTTTTCTCTTTTTGCAGTTGTTCTATGTAGAAAGAGTAGTTTTGTCTGTGAGATCGGTTCCAAGAATGTTCCCAATGTTTGTTTCATGGAGTAACGTGTCGCTACGGGCCAGGGAACGTGACGAGATCTCTTCCAGAGCATTTGGTAGAGGTTTCGTTGACACGGAATTGTGCTTGCTAGCTGATAGCCGCCAGGTGGATAAGGTTGCTCCCAAAACCTACGCCAATGACGCTGGATGCTCGGAAGGATACAACATACAGGTACACTGAATATATAAGGTGCAACGTTTTATGTGTATCTGTGCACTGCGATTATAATTAATGTGCGTAATCAAGGCAAAATTACAAAAATGATACACTAAGTTGGCCGTTGTCAACAAAAGAGACACTATGTTGTCACTCATAGAAAAGATACACTTAGTTGGCTTTTTGCACGAAAAAGATACATATTTACAAAAATGATACACTAAGTGTATAACTTATGTCTGACTTTGGATTGCTTATGCCCGACTTAGTGTATCATTTTTGTAAATATGTATCTTTTTCGTGCAAAAAGCCAACTAAGTGTATCTTTTCTATGAGTGACAACATAGTGTTTCTTTTGTTGACAACGGCCAACTTAGTGTATCATTTTTGTAATTTTGCCGCGCAATCAACGTGCATTTTTGACACAATTGCCATATTGTTGATCTTGCATTTATTCATTTTTTTTCATTTGTTTGGTTGCAGCAGAATGGTGATGTTTGTTTTTATTGGCTTTATATATATACATATATATATATATATATATATATATATATATATATGTATCGATACTTTTCTATCCTTTTGTGTTTGTCGTTTCACTTATGTAATTGCGTGCGTTTTTGGATGTAGTAATGTGCATTATCGTAAACGCTAATTTGCATATATTGGTAGCATTTATTTTTTAATATACGAATTATTCATACGCATTACATTTAGTCTATTCAGTAATATTAGTAATTGTACTGCTATTGCATGTATGCAGATATGTAACATTTGTTAGTATTATACCTGAAATTGTCATTTATAGGCTTATGTGCAAGAGTTTGCATCTAAATCTCTCCTGCTTGCCACAACTGGATCTGAAATACTATGGCTAGTTGAAAAGGCGCCTCAAATTTTACTTGGAAATGACAATTTCGTGAAAATGCAAGATGTTGTTCGGATGTTGCTTCGGGTGTATATCGAAGTACCTCAGTCTAAAAAGATTGATGTAACAAAGGATAATCGCAATGGTACCCCATCTCAGACCGCTGGCGATGCTTTTTGGAATGAACCTAAGACGTTAGCGGCTATTGATGAAATTTTTAGGGCGGTCAAACAGCGGGACCGTTTCCGGAGGTCGCAACGTGATGGTTATCCTTGTTATAGCTTGGGATTGTCATCGGATGATGATGTTGCTGACGACCCCCTTCTACATGCGAGTGGTGCAGATGTGAATCCCGTACATGATATGGATGCACCCACGGTTTTAGTAGATGCACCAAAAGGTACGTGATTACATTTAAATACAATATATGTGTATAATTGCAATTGGCCTATTTGTTTTTTTATTTTTAATATGTTATTGTTACAATCATATATGAAGCAGGTGTTGATGTTTCATCTGATAAAACGACGACTGTTTTAGAAGGCAGACTTGCAGCTGGGGCTGATTTACATGCCGTCTCGATGATTAATGAAGATCATGGAGTGCAAACTAGCGCTGAATGCGCTGTTTTACCAGAAAACCCGATGATCGATAAAGAACCTGGACTGAAATCTCATGCTGGTGCTGCTGTTTTGACTGCCAAACTGATGGTTGATGAAGAACGTGGACCAAAAACAAGTGAGCGTGTAACCAATTGTACAGTATACAATACGTAATAGACGTGTGTATATATATATACATGTACATGTTATATTTTCTTTTCTGCACACATTATTATTATCACTTATTTTTCTTTCTGTCAGACGATGATGTAGCTCGTGAGGACGGCACACAGGGTTCACCGAGGCCGAAGAGGCATATCGAGGCTTCAAGTTTTGTCAAATCTCCCTTCATGGAGAGGACAATTGACGTTGTTAAGAAGCTTGACAGTCACGAGAAAATGATTGTTGCATGGGCATTGAAGAAAGATACGTCTGACGAGTACGAACACTTTTCTCGTATTATAATTAGTCTTACTAATTGAAGTAGCCAAAACATTAGATAGTCATATGTTCGTCTATTATTCTAACACGATTTTGGTAAGGATTTATGGTGATGTTATCATATTCCGGTCATCCGGATACTTCGTGAGAAAGCCTAGTGTTGTATGTTTGTTGCCAAACACCCCGATCAAGAAGGAGCTATTGGATTTGTGGTCGTTCATCCTTAATTATAACGAGAAATTCAGGAGCCGTGGTTCGGTAAAATGTTCTTTTGCATCGACATCCCCATGCAATAAGGTATGATAAATTTTAAGAGTGCAATTTGTTTATCCTTATAAATACAATATGTTTATATGCATCTGATAGTTTAATCATGTAATTTATGATCGTAGTTGTTCTATTCTGGGAAACGGAAGAAGGACTTGAGCTATAAAAAGTTTGCTCAATCGCTCGATTCAGAAATTGAATGTATTCCCTGTTACAATCTGAAGCAAATATCAGTGGTAATTTTATACTTAAAATATTATGTTATTTTTGCTTTACATTATGTTTTATTTATTCATTATTAGTATATTTTTCCTTTATATGTTTTCAGATAAAAATGTGATTTGGGGTGAGCTGGCTCAGGGTATTCACAATGTGTTTTATTTATTTTTTATGTCTTATGCAGTTTATATTTCCTGTTCACTCCGAGGTGTGTTCAGTTTTATTGTGCGTGGCGCCGGATTTTCGAAAGTTCACTGTACTTGACAACACTCAACACATAACAGATGGAATTGTTAAAAAAATACTCATGTCCCGCGCTGAGCTCTTGGTAATGTTACAAATTTAACACGATTATTGCGTGTTCGTTTTTTATTTGTCGTGCTATACTGAGCACATGTATATTTATTGTAGAAACAATCTTTCTCGAAGTATCTAGGAGAGAGAGATGTTGTGAAGAAATCGAAAGCAGTCGCAATGTCTATTCCAGACGTAATTGACATAGGCTGGACTGAAGGGATTGACGAGGCGGACATTGGAGTTGTCACGATGCGCCACATGGAGACATTTAAGGGCGGTTTTGCTAAAAGTTGGAATCATCAACTAAAGAAGGGAGACAAAGGGCAACTGAAGCTTATGCGGAAGCGGTACAGCTGCGTCATATCTTGTGCCCCCAACAATGACCTAAAGGACGACAACCTTACATGAGCGATGATGTACCACCCCATATATATGGCAAATAAGAAGCGTAAATTTTTGTGATTGTTTGGTGAAAGTTGCAGTTTGTGGATATGGTTGTTTAGCTTTTGTTTTGGATTGTGTGGACAGGTTTTATCTTTTATTTCTGATCATGTGGCCGAGTCTATCTTTTGTTTTGGATCAGGCCGGTAGTTGACATTTGTTTAAGTGTGTTGGAGGTGGATTGTCTTGTCTAATAGTTTCCTTTTTATTTTTTGTTTTGTTGGCATCATGTGAACGTTTGTGGTGGATCACTAGATGTTTTGATATCATATTTGTTGTCGACATGGTTTTTATGTTGCAACATTTGGTAACCGTTCCCGTGTTGGGCTGCAAAAAAATTGGATAGTTTGTTTATAGTGTTTGTATCGATGTGGCTGAACCTTATTTTAGTTGTTATGTGTTGTTATTTTTCTAGCTTGTTGGTGTTGGTCGATCGTCGACGATGATATATGATTACATGTGTGCGTGTGTCAGTTTATTGACCGGTCGATTTAGTACTCTTGTTATTACTGTTTCAGTTGCTTAATGGGATAATTGACCATGTTGTTTGTTAGGATTGTGTAACGATACATTGTGGCCATCATTGATACGATAAACGCGTTATGCAATGTGCAGTTCGGCTGCATTGCATATAGTGCACTTCGTACATATAGTATGTGCAATGACCAAAGAGTTAGTGTGCAGTGTGTTGGACCGGTCGATTTAGTACTCTTGTTGGTACTGTTTCAGTTGCTTAATGGGATAATTGACCATGTCGTTTGCTAGGATTGTGTAACGATACATTGTGGCCATCATTGATACGATAAACGCATTATGTAATGTGCAGTTCAACTGCATTGCATATAGTGCACTTCGTACATATAGTATGTGCAATGACCAAAGAGTTAGTGTGCAGTGTGTTGTTATGACTAATGTCAACACTATGTAATTCTTAAAATTTCATGCATTATTATTGTTATTGTCTTAATAGTTTTATATCTGAGTATACGTTCATAGCATTGTACGCTAAAATGCAATACATGCACTATATAGTGGAGTTTTCATGCAGTGCAAAAATATGTGAATAATAGTGCAACCGACTGCATGATATAGTGCAATATTCATATCGTATTCATTTGACAGTGATTATAAACAAACAACAGTATGACACAACTCATAAAATCAAATATAACTTTAATATTTCCACGTACGACGATATCCGTCAATTAAACCAACAGACGTCCACGTTATTCATAAAAAAGTCAATATAAAAAAAAGATAAAAAATAAAAGTTGCCCATCTGGATTGTTGGATCCACATAAAAAATAAATGAACAGTCCCGTCAAGTGCCCGTCACATGTCCCTGTGCATAATTTTTATATTATGTTAACATTTCCATCATATGCAGTACAACACTGTACTATTATAAAAAATTGTATATATAATGAATAGTTAACACTCTACATGCAAGTAGAAGTATTTGCTGCAAGTATCATAGTGTTTGTGAGTGTGTGCAAGTGCTTCTATGATGGTATGCACAATGCAATTTTTAAAATAATGAGACGTTAATTTCAATACATGTCAAACAGTGATTCAACACGATTTTTACATTTACCTCACAGACATTTGTGTTGCTCGCTTGATGTTTCTTGAGGCAAGTGCGTGCATTGTGTCCTGACATTTCACTGCACGTCTTGCAAGTCCTTTGCTTTTTTTGAGATCCTTCGACTGCCTTTTCCTTTGTGCTTTTTAATCTTTTACCGCCGCCATTGTTATTGGAACGTGTCGGAGGGTGAATGTTTATTTCTCGAGGAGCCGGCATGCCGACAAACGTTTCAAACTGTCTTTTCTTATCAACGAACGCTGTATTGATTCCTTGAGCAGACATCAGCTCGTTCTTGTACTTCTCGATTAACTTGGAAAATTCAAGAAGACGATCAAGGTGGGGCTCAACTAATCCCATGCATTCATGTATATCCGACCACACTTTGTTCACCAGGTGCTTCGTATCATCAACTCGAGCACATTGTGCAGTAACGTCGTTGAGAGTATCGAAAATTGGATTAATAGCAGGTTGCCTCGTCCATCTTGATAAGATATGCACCAGCGGAATGCATTTAACATCCAAGTCCTTAAGCACAACGAACACGTGTCTACACAACCATCCGTACAACTCGAAGTGTTTGCACGAACATAAAGACGTATTCAGGACAGCATCATAAACGACTGTGAATGTCTTACCATTAGAATCTTTGATTGAGAATTCTATATGTCCATTACTCTCAGAAAAGTTCAGTACACGACATTCAAAACATGCCGCACATATCTCACCTTGCACGCGGTAGAACGTCGGTATTGTGTAAATAGACATCGCGTTCTTCTCAATCAACAGTGGCGTCTTCAGCTCGGCCATTTGAGATTCACTTTCATTTTGTAGCTTAATTGACGTGTTCCGTTGAGCGTCCATCGCACTGTCAAAGTGTAATAAGAACTCTACCAAGCTAGAATGATTGTTCGTGAAATGACCAAACCAATGATTCTCGCTTTCCGATCTAGATGTAGTTCTCATCAACCCGCTCATTCGGACAATCCTGAAAAAGGCCGGGATCCAATATTCCCTTTTTTCAAACAGATCGGTAAACCAATTGTGTGTATCCAACGCATAGTCTTTCATTATTGCATCCCATTTCTCTTCAAATTCACCAGGCTCTATATTTCGATCCCAGACAATCCCATTAAGTCTTCGTTTAAAATCAATGTCATTATTCAAAGAATAGCCCACCTTGTCGCACAATTTATTCATTATGTGCCACATACAGAAGCGGTGTTTGCAAGTCTCGAATACTTTAGGAAACACAATGCTAATTGAGGGATCTTGGTCAGTGACGATGTATTCGGGCTCATGAATCATGGCCTTTTTGAAATTATCGAACACCCAAGCATAAGAGTCGACGTCTTCTTTTGATATCAACACAGCCGCAAATGTGACACACCTATTGTGGTTATCTATTCCAGTGAATGGAGCAAAAATCATGTTGTACCTACAGTTTAGTTAGTTTTAGTTAGCACAAATGTATATAATGTGCAAATGTATATAATGTGTAAGTGTATACAATATGCAATTATTACTGATCATACAAAATTTGGGCTCACCTGTTAGTGTGGTAGGTAGCATCAAACGAGACAACATTGCCAAAATACTCGTAGTTTCTCCTCGAAATCGGATCAGCCCAGAAGAGCCATTGCAAGCGTTCGCTAGCGTCGACCTCGTAGTGAAAGTAGAAGCCAGGGCTTGTTTCTTGGCGTTTATAGAATTTATCTATGGTTAACTGTGCATCAGCCCCCAAGATATATGCACGGAGATCCCGTTGATCTAGTCGCCACCGGAGCCACAAAGAACTAGTGGCGCCAATATTCGAATACCCTCCAACTATTTCCTTGTACAAACAGTACGACTTGACTGGCCCTATATTGGCTTTTATGCAATTTAGTGCAAATGATTGATGTCCTGCATTCATTGCTCGGTTAATCTTCATTTGCGATTTGCAACCCTCGAATGTCATCGAGTGACTGTGTTTCTCCTCAAATGATTTAAAAACATATCCATTCAATCCATCAATCCGCAACCCGATTCTGGCATTACAACCTACCCGGTTGGACACTCCACGTCTCGTCACACGTCCTTCACTAGGTACTGTTGGACCAACAGTCGCATGATGCTTATAGCCTTCTCGCGAGCACACTAGATATTTCCAAAGGACTGTCTTGTCACTTGCCTTCACCAAGGTACTATGTCTCACATCGAAACCAACATTAAGAGCATAATTCATGTAGAAGCTGACCGCTTGATGTAGTTCCTGAAATCTCTGTCCCTTATAAGGTTTGATTGTTCCGTCACATTGCGAGATCCAATATTTTGTTCCACCTGGTGTGATTGAAAGGTTCTGATGTGTGATCGGTGTCTGCTCGTCTTTACATGTCATGATAGAACAAAAATAACAATAATTGTTAGTAATTAAAACACATAAGTTGCACATTTGCGAACACACGTTGCACATAATAGGACTGATTCTTGCACTTTAGAAAAAAATGAATAAGAATTGAGTAACTGAAGTGATCGGTATAAACTCCATATCTATACCTGCTTGCGACTCATTCAACTCCATCGTGGGTTCAGCTCAACCAAGATATTGTATCAAACCCACGAACAAACTAGAAAACAAAAAA
>CACSLK010009714.1:4181129-4191588 GCA_902706635.1 Striga hermonthica
AATTTCTTTTTAGTGAGCTCCCAATCTTCCCAGTTGATGTTGGCCTTGTCAATGTTCATTGCCTCCAGCTTCTGGTTAAGAGCTGTAATGTTTTGTTGATGTTGAGCCTGGAAAGAAGAGCTCCACTTGAGCAAGGAGATCCTAGTCAACTTGATTTTCTCCTTAAGCTTAAAAAAGAGGGTTCCTGTTACTGGAGTTCTCTATGCTTGTTTCACTACTTCTACACAATCTTCTCTGTTCAACCATCTTCTATCAAACTGGAACATATTTTTCTTTTTTCCCTTGGCTTGCCAATGTCAAAAATCAGTGCAGAGTGATCTGAAGAACCTCTGATCACAGTAGAGATTGTGGCATTGGGAAATTGTTGCATCCAATCCAGTGAACCAAAACCCCTGTCAAGCTTCACTTCCACTAAATCTGGAAAAGCTCTGTTGTTACTCCATGTGTAAGAGTAGCACTCCATTTTGAGCTCTTCCATCTCCATCTGGTTGATAAAATTGAGAAATCCTCTGAATGAATTTAAACTTCTGGGGACTCCACCAAGTTTGTCTGTTTGTCTTATAATATCATTCCAATCTCCTATGGTAAACCAAAGTTGACCCCATTCTTTTTTTGTCTCTAAGCATTTATTCCCATTGAAATTCTCTAATCTGCTTGTAGGGACTAAGGTAGACAAATATTCCCCATTGAGTGGGTAAGTCTGGCAGCTGAAATTCCACTGCTATGTAAAAGTCCTTACAGGCCATTTGTTTAATCTGAACTTGATCACTCCAGAACAACATTAAGCCCCCACGTAGACCTTTAGGGTCCACTGTTGCACATCTATTAACATATCCCAGCTTCTTACTAACTGTATGAACAAAAGCTGTTGATTTTTTGGTTTCAGATAAGAAGAAAAATAGTGGGTGGTGAGTTCTTTTTAACTCTCGGATTTGGGAAATTGTAGAGGACCCACCCAGCCCTCTACAATTCCACACCACAGCTAACATTTATCACTGTGGTACCACTCCAGGCTGGCAACCCCCACCTTTTCAAAATTGGTGCATTGATCTGGCCTTTGTCCTTCTTAAGAATTTTTTCTTCCTTGACATCTTCATAATTTCTTGCTTCAGTTCTATCTCTTTTGCTCCCCATAGTGTTTTCAACATTGCTGGAAGTGTTGGATTCCCTCTGTAACCTTCCAGTATTGTTCCTCAACCTAGTCCATGTTTTCTGGACAGTTAACCTTGATTTGGAGATGGTGCTTTGTGGCTCAGGAATTTCTTGTGGCAAGATTTCCTTCATAACATCCACTTCCATAACTGTTGGTGACTGCATTATTTGCAAATTTGATTCAGTCTGCAGAGAAATTGGCTGGTCTGTTTTGCTTGTTGATGTGACCGTAGGAACTTTGAACAATGCCTAAGATGATATAGGTGTTTTGGAAGAGGTGATTAACTGATTGCTTCCTTCCCCCGGTCCAGTAGAAGCTTTCTGCGAAGCAGTTGGTTCTATCCCAGCATTGGAACTTGGCTGTGGTGAACTGCGAGAACCTGTTTGCGTTGCTTCCCCCCCCTTTTGTAACTTCTATTGCCTTTAACCAATCCCTGTATTGGCCCTCTTTCAACGAGTTATTACGGATATCTTCTAATCTTTTTTAGCAACTACGATCCAGGTGGCCTATCTTGCCACAGTAATGGCACAAATTCAGAAGCTTTTGGTATTGGAAGCTTACTTTGACGACTTGATCACCTAGCCGAATAGTTGCAATTCTTGGCAATGGCTCATCAAGATTTAATGTGACTAATAGTCTCAGCAGCTTGCCTTTATGATTACCCGTACTTGCTACTACCACGTTAATGACATTTTGAAAGGTCTTACCAATTTTTAAACCAACATCTGCACTTAACCAGTTGAGCGGAATATCTCGGACTTGAACCTAGAGATTAATTTCTTTGAAGCTGGGATGCTGACTGTTGAGATTTGATGTCCATTCCCGAAGAAGAAGATATTGATTCTCAAAGCTCCAGTTGGAGCCACTAAGCACTTTCCTCTTGTCCTCATGGCTCTGAAAGATGAATTGGAAATAATTGGGGCTTAGCTCCTTGACATCCATGGGTTGAGAAAGTTTCCAGATTTGAGTCATAGCTCTCTTTACTCCAATCCAACTGGCCGCTCTATCTCTGACGACTTTCCCAAATAGGCTCCTTTGACATTCATCGTCTCTTAGCCGGATATCTGCTTGAGCAATATCAATAAACGCCGCTGCTTCCCTATCAGACAGTGAAAAATCCTTCAAACGATTGGATAGATCGTCGTCCTCTGTAACAGTAAACGAAGGGTCTGCCATATCTAAAAACCCTAGAATGGATGACTCGAAAAACGGATCGAATAAAACCAGAGATAATGGGATAATCTAAACCAGGAAGATGGAAGCGAATGGAATCAGAAATCACTAGCAAAGATCGAAACAACTGGAGAAGCACTCAAATGAGAGAATCGTAAAATCGCTCGCAACGGGAGAATCCCCAATCAAACCCTTATCACTTATCAAATTTTCAAGATGAAACCCACCCATTAAAAAAAAAAAAAAACAACAACAACAACAAATCTTACTCGTCACACAGGCCACCGTGACATTGTCCGGCCGCCGTCGACTGGTCCACTGTGCTTTGTTGGTTCGAATTTTATATTTTGTCTCGATTATCTGCTTTTATTTTAAAATTTTGGTTATTCTGATTCGATGTCGGCTTTAGTCTTTTTAAATAACCGAAACGAGTAAATTATATAAAAAATATTATATTGTTGGTATATATATTTTAGGTCTTTTAAACCATAAATAATATAAAATATAAAATCTAAATATTAAAACGCTAAAATATGTTTTTATAATAGAAATAATAAATTATTTCAGCTAATTGAAATGATTGGCTAACATATCAAATAAACAAATATTTTGATTCAACTTTTTGTTTGTTTTGTAACAAATCATTAAAAATGCTTGTGCTACGGGTGCACAATATTGTTAAACAAATTGCACATGAATGACAATCGGAATGTACAATATAAATGAGATTGACCGAATCAAAATGTAGTTCGAATTTTTATATTTTGGTTCTAATATCTCATTTTTCTTTAACTTTTAAAATATGGTTATTTAGATTCGGTGTCTACTTTATTTTTTAAAAACTGAAATAACCGAACAACCGAACAATATAAAAATAATATTATTACTTTTTATATTTTATGTTGACATATTCTTTATTTCAGCAAAAAAAAGGTATATTAAATGTAAGTTCATTGAACCATGCAACCATAAGTGATGAACCAACTAATCACTCTCAATCCTAGTGTACAAATAAATTTTAATTAACTTTTGATTATTTGTAAATTTGCCCCATAAACTCCATTGCAATATATTAAATTTTCTGAAATCGCAATCAAGGCCTTGCTACTTATCAAGTTCACAAATCATAGCCCTTTCCTAGTTTCATTTTTTCGACAGTAATGCTTTGATATAGCCCTATTGTCATGGTCCGGTTCAGCTAGATATTGCTCGACTGAAGGCTGCAGACGACCGCACTAAGTCAAGATAAACGATGTCGACTCGGCCCATCAGCTATTCAAAAGCCGTCGAACCGGTCATGGTACCTAGTCGACTTCATAAAGTCGACCGGATACAAGACGACTCCATCCATGATGACGAGCAGGCGTTTTCATAACCCTCGGATACTTGTATAACTTCAGATCGACTCGATAAGGTTATAAGTCAACTTATAAGGACCTCCAACGACTCGATGAGCAGATGCGACACATGGAAGGCTCCTAAGTACAAGTTTATACAGATAAGAAGGAATCTAGATGCTGACTCAAGAGTAAGCAGAATGTGAACCGACAAGGGAATTTTGGGTACTTCATGTAAGTCGGCCAAGGCATTTTTGGGACTTCAAAGTAAGTGTTTCTACTCCTATATAAAGGAGCTGAGGTAACCCTAAACCCTAACTATTATTCTCATTCAATATTCAGCTGCTGCTCCCCCTGAGCAGAGCTCTCTCTCTCTTCATTTACTGACTTGAGCGTCGGAGGCTCTTCACCGGAAAACACTTCCGGTGTTGAGTTCTTGCAGGTGTTCACTGCGGTCCACGGGCGACTTGGAGACGATTCGAACAGATCGGAGCTCATTTCCACCGGTTCACTCCAGATCTAGGAGGAGACCCATCAAATTGGCGCCGTCTGTGGGGAGTTCTTGAAGGAAGTAAGAGCTTCACACATAGTTCCGATCTGTTTGACATGGCGGAGAAAGAAGGATTATCGAGGAATCTAAACGAGGACTTTAGGGCAGCGTGGACGGACAAGCGGCCGCCTTTAATTCCCGGCCCTAGACCACCGCTTCAGTTCTCGGTTTTCCACCCTTTGGGGGGCACGCGCCGTCGGGGGTGCGTGTTGAGGAAGAAACACCCATCACACCTCCCGGGGTAAAGATTCTGGGGATAACACAAGGAGAACCTAGTCAAGTGAAGGGCACGAACACGAGAGCCGACGGCCACGAGTCCACAGAAACGACCTTGAGCCTGGGAAAGCAATCCAGAGTGTTGGGACAAGTGACGATGCCACCACCTCAGGCCGAGGAGCAGATGACGACCGTGACGAGGGGTGAAATGCAAAGAATGATAGCGGAGGCGGTGGCAGCCCGACTCGAGCAGGTAAAAGTCGAGAACCCTAGGCCCGAGCAGCCCAGGGTCGAGCAGCGCAGGATTGAGCCACTACCCCATGATCACGAGCAACAAGCCCAGTCCAATGATAGGCAAGTAAGAAGGGTGGAGGAGGAGGCGGCCTCCATAAGGACTGCCAACCCGTAGGCGAGAGATGAAACGCTGGAGCAGTTGTTGGCCCAGGTTCGTGATTTACAGGCCCGGGTCGAAGGGAGGAAAATTGGAGGCTCGAGGGGACACCCGTTCTCGCAGCACATCTTGGATGCCGACCTGCCGCAAGGTTTTCGTGATCTGAACATAAGTTATGACGGGTCGACCGATCCATCGCGTCATATGAGGAGTTTCGAGAATATGGCGGTTTTGCATCGTTATAATGACCCCGTGCAATGTCGAGCTTTCCTAACCACTTTACGGGGATCTGCACAAGATTGTTTTCACCAACTACCAACGGGAGCCATCAAGGATTTTGAAGGATTCAGTGCAAGCTTTCTCAATCAATTTGCAAGCGTTAGACCGCAGGAGAAATCGTATCTGACCTTAATGGGCATCCAGCAGAAGGAAGGTGAGTCGCTACGAGATTATGTGGCGAGATATACGCGAGCATGTGTCGAGGTGCCCAGGGCGTCGGAGGAAATAAAGGCAGGAGGTTTGACACGAGGGTTGCTGCCGGGCTTGTGCAGGAACTCTCTGGCAAAGCGCCCGGGTCGAACGTTCGACGAAGTGCTGGGGAGATGCGCGAAGTATATGAATGTCGAGGAAGCGGAGATCGATTTCATGCGAACGACTAAAGAAAGTAGAACTGACCCCCGGGATGAGAGAAGGGAGAAGAGAATTTCCTCGGCTGGGGAAAGAAAGGGGTCTCCGCGAGCAGAGAGAGAGGGGCGACCTAGGGGTTGGAGGCCGACTCAATACACCCCTTTGTCGGCCCCTCAAGCGCGAATCCTGAAGGTGATGGAAAAAGAGATTCATGACAATGTTGTCAGATGGCCCAAGACGAGAAAAGACGGACCAACAAGACCAAAAAGTAATCTATACTGTCGATTCCACAAAGATTACGGTCACAATACTGACGACTGCAGGCACCTTAAGGACGAAATCGAAAGGCTGATTAAGGCAGGACACTTGAAAGAATTCATATATAAGGACCGGGAAAAGTCAAGCAGAAGGAGAGAAAGGAGCATAAGCCCTCGCAAGAGGGCGAGAACGCCAGAGAAAGAGGAGCTCCCACAGAAAAGGGGAACCATACATATGATATTTGGAGGATCAACTGATGGGGACTCGAATCGAGCAAGGAAGGCGTATGCCCGAGGGCGTCATGGAAAATCCGAGATACAACAGGTCGATGAGAATGGGCCGGTAATAAATTTCGGACCGGCAGATGCGGGAGAAGTTGAGAGGCCTCAAAACGACGCATTGATGATAACAACCCAAATCTCGGGATATGAAGTGCAGAGAGTGTTCGTCGATACTGGGAGTTCAGTAAATGTGATTTTTTACGATTGTCTCAAAAGGATGGAACTCGACATACAGCTCACACCCCTTCATACCTCACTATTCGGGTTCAACGGGTCAGAGGTCGCCCCTCTAGGCGAAACCATGCTCGCTGTCGTTCTAGGGGAAGGTGACTTGCGGAAGGTGAAGATGGTGAGGTTCGTGGTGGTTGATGTCGAGTCAGCTTACAATGTGATTCTGGGGAGGCCAGCACTTAACGCATTCCGAGCGGTAGTATCTACCTACCATATGAAGCTAAAATTCCCAGTCGGAGACCAAGTTGGAGAAGCTAGAGGTGATCAGAAGCTGTCAAGGACTTGTTATCAAATCGCTGTAAAAACCAACCAACGGGCCGAAGTTAGGGAGGGAAAGAAGCCAATGATGAGCGAGAAAAGGCCAAGGAATAGTGATCTCGAACCCCACGGGGAGCTAATGGAAATACAAATCGGAGAAACAAAGGAACAGACCACTAAGGTCGGGAAAGATCTGGAAGTCGAGCTACGAAACCAGCTGATCGCACTACTAAAGGAGTTCAGGGATGTCTTTGCCTTCACCCCTGAGGAGTTGACAGGGATCGACCCCGCTATTATGGAGCATAAACTCAATGTCGACCCCCTCAGAAAGCCAGTAAAGCAGCGACTTAGACGTCACGGGGAAGAAATCGACAAAGCAATTGAAGTCGAGGTGGATAAGTTGCTGGGGGCAGGACATGTCAAAGAAATCCAATTTCCCGAGTGGATATCCAACACTGTGATGGTAAGAAAGGCACTAAACAAATGGCGCATGTGCATCGATTTCCGTGACTTAAACCTGGCTTGCCCAAAAGATCATTACCCTTTACCACGAATTGATCAGCTCGTCGACTCTACGGCTGGTTGCGAATTATTGAATATGATGGATGCATCTCAGGGATACCATCAGATCCCGTTATGCCCGAAGGACCAAAGTAAGGTGAGCTTCGTGACGAGTAAAGGGACGTATTGCTATGTCGTCATGCCCTTTGGACTTAAGAATGCTGGAGCAACCTACCAACGGCTGATGGATCGAATGTTCAAATCTCAAATCGGGCGAAACATCGAGGTATATGTGGACGACATCTTGGTGAAAAGTAAAGTCTCAACCTCACACCCAGACGATTTAAGGGAAACATTTCAAACTCTTAGGGCGTTCGGGATGAAGCTAAACCCAAACAAGTGTGCCTTTGGAGTAAAGGCAGGACGATTTCTGGGATATATCGTCACAGAGCATGGAATCGAGGTAAACTGGGAGAAAGTGAAGGCCATACTCGACATGGCCCCACCAAGAAGCATAAGAGATGTACAAGTTCTGACGGGACGAATTGCAGGGCTGAGCAGGTTCATTGCTCGGGCCGCAGAAAAAAGCTTCCCATTCTTCAAATTGCTGAAAAAAAAGTCGACCTTCTTATGGAGTGACGAGACACAAATGGCTTTCAAAAAATAAAAAGAGTTCTTGGGCGAGCTACCCTTGTTGACAAAACCAGAGCCCGGCGACGAGCTGGTGCTCTATATATCTGTGGGTTCGGTATCACTAAGTTCGGTGTTATTACGAGAAGAAGGAGGTGTCCAACAGCCAATTTACTACACCAGTCGAGTTCTGCAGGGTGCGGAGACGAGATATTCTGAAATCGAGAAAGCCGCCCTAACACTGGTAATAACGGCTAGAAAGCTAAGGCCATATTTCCTGAACCATGTGGTGTTAGTCAGGACGAACTTTCAACTAGGAGAGACACTGGGCCGGCCCACGGTATCGGGTCGACTCGTCAAATGGGCAGTCGAGCTGAGCGAATATTCAATCAAGTACGAACCAAGAAGAGCCATAAAGGCCCAGGCCCTAGCAGATTTTATCCAAGAAGGTACCAAGGGGGAAGAAAAGAAATGGGTCATCCACGTCGACGGGTCATCGGCGGCCAAAGGATCAGGCCTTGGAATCGTTCTCGTCTCACCCGAAGGCGAGCAACTTGACTTTGCTATTAGAATGGGATTTAAGGCCTTGAATAACGAAGCCGAGTACGAAGCGCTAATCAAAGGAATACAACTTGCAATTGGCGGAGGAGCGTCGGAGGTCGAGGCACATTTCGACTCGCAGTTAGTTGTTGGACAAGTGTTGGGAAATTGCGAAATCAAAGAAGAGCGAATGATGAAATATGTCAAAGAAATCCAAAGCCTTGTGCAGGGCCTGGAGAAGTTTGAACTAACGCAAATCCCTCGAGAAGAAAACAAACGAGCAGATTGGCTCGCGAGAATAGCAAGCTCGAATGAGGGGAAGATGGGAAGTTCTATCACTACTATGCACTTAGAAGGAAGCGTGTTGGGCGAAACGATGGAAGTCGAGAAAAAGGATGATTGGAGAAAGTCAATTCATGAACTCCTGCAGGGTCGAGTACCTATGGGAGATAAGCAGGAAGCAGAAAGAGTGGCTCGATATCTAAGCAAATACTTTGAAGTCGACGGGGTCATGTTAAAAAAATCCCTGGTCGGGCCTCACTTGCGATGCGTCTCTGAAGACGAAGGAAATTATGTTTTGAAAGAAATACATGAAGGATGTTGCGGAGCACATATAGGATCACGCGCCTTGGCAGGCAAAGCCCTGCGAGCAGGATATTATTGGCCCAAGATGCGAGCGATGGCAGAGCAGCTGGTTCACAAGTGCGAAAAATGTCAACGACGTGGGCAAATCACGTACATTCCCGCCGAGTACATGACGACCATAAGCACTCCGATCCCCTTCGCGCAATGGGGAATCGATTTGGTAGGACCACTACCGATGGGGACGGGGCAGAGGAAGTTTCTAGTAGTCGTTGTCGACTATTTTACTAAGTGGGTCGAAGCGGAACCATTGGCGAAAATTACGGAAGAAAAAATGATCCAATTCATGTTTAACAATATCTGTTGTCGATTCGGAGTCCCGAAGTGCTAATTTCTGACAATGGAACTCAGTTCCAGGGGAAACGAATTCAAGCATGGTGTCTCGACATGGGAATAAAGCAAAGGTTCGCCTCGGTCGCACACCCCCAGGCTAATGGACAGGTCGAAGTGACTAATCGAACAATTCTCCAAGGATTGAAGAAGAGATTGGAGAGAGCATCAGGTGCTTGGGTCGACGAGCTGACAACAGTCCTATGGGCTTATAGGACGACCCCAAGAAGCTCAACAGGCCAATCGCCATTTCACATGGTTTACGGAATGGATGCACTCCTGCCCGTCGAAGTTGGCTTAAATTCGCACCGATCGACATTTTATGAGGAAAAGAAAAACGAAGAAATGGTCGAAGAGGCCCTCGACATGATAGAAGAAGGACGAGAGGAGGCCTGGGTGCAATCCATGGAATATAAGCAGAAGATGCGTGCAGCCTTCGATAGGAAAGTCCGTACCAGACGATTTCAGGTTGGAGATCTCGTCCTCAAACGAGCAGATGCTCTAAAACACGTCGGGAAGCTTGAAGCTAATTGGGAAGGACCTTACACCATCACCAAAGTGCTCGAGAGAGGTGCATATGAGCTCGAAGATGGCGAAGGACGACAGTCGCCACGAACTTGGCACGTAATCCATCTCAAGCGTTTTTATGCCTAAGAATAGTATTTTGAACTCTTTTGTACTGAGCATCGCTTAATCAAATTCAGTAATGCAATGATTCCCAAGTTTATGATCAGAATTGTGTTTTTACATTTTTATATCGACATCATTATGATTGCTCGAAAACATCGAATTTTTCAAAACGGCCATAAAGCCGATTAACTACAACGGCTATGAAGTCGATCTAAAACAACTACGAAGTTGTATGCCTCTAGTGGAATCTCGGCAAAGGGCTATGAAGCCTACGACTATGAAGTCGACCTAAAACAACTACGAAGTTGTATGCCCCGAGTGGAATCTCGGCAAAAGGCTACGAAGCCTACGACTACGAAGTCGATCTAAAACAACTACGAAGTTGTATGCCTCGAGTGGAATCTCGGCAAAGGGCTATGAAGCCTACGATTACGAAGTCGATCTAAAACAACTATGAAGTTGTATGCCTCGAGTGGAATCTCGGCAAAGGCTACGAAGCCCACGACTACGAAGTCGATCAAAAACAACTACGAAGTTGTATGCCTCGAGTGGAATCTCGACTAAGCTACGAAGCTTGTAATCACGAAACCTATAACTACGACTAGCTATGATGCTGCTAAAATCATTGCTCGTCTTCGACCAGCTCGCAAGCCGGGTTGGGAGAAGACGAGTTGAAAAACTTTATTGTTTTCGAGCTATGAAGCTGCTAAA
>CACSLK010009714.1:4206859-4223577 GCA_902706635.1 Striga hermonthica
ACATCAGGTCTTGTACATAACATTGCATACATAATGCTACCAATAGCTGATGCATAAGGTATATGATTCATCCGTTCTCTTTCTTCAGGTGTCTTTGGAGACATCGTCTTTGAAAGTGAAACCCCATGACTCATTGGAATATATCCACGTTTGGATTCTTCCATACTAAATCTTTTTAGTACCGTATTTATGTACGTAAACTGGGATAGTCCGATCATTTTTTTTAAATCTATCTCTATAGATTTTTATCCCTAGGATAAAAGATGCTTCTCCCAAATCTTTCATGGAGAACTGTTTAGACAACCATGTCTGTGTTGATTGTAACATTCCTATATCATTCCCAATGAGTAGGATGTGTAACACCCCGACTTTTTTACTACTATCAGAGTATGCTATTTTTCGCAAATTTCTGAATAAAACATAAAACCTTAATTTTTGCAAAAACTGATTCGAGATGCTACCGTGAAAAACTTGATTTTTCTGGAAACCGTTAAATTTTTTTAAACTGATAATTATAAATGGTTATAATGTCTTATCCGACTATCGTCGGAACAAAAACTGATAATAAGTACTGAAAGTTTTAGCGGAAGTCAAGTGTGGCAAAAACATATATACATATAATCAAAATGTCCTGAACAGCCCGCCCGCTCACTCCTCGTCTCCGACCCTGCGACCTGAAAAACATGAAAAACGTGGGGCGTGAGCACTAAAACACTTGTGCTCAGCAGAAACTCATACTAATGGAAACATCGTAAATAATAACAATATCATGAACTAAGCATATATAACTTAACTGAACTGAAACTGATATCTAATACCGGTATGATCTCGCGACATAAGTCACGTAACTGATAACTGAAATCTGTCGGCACAAACTAATACCGCAATCTCCCGGCACAAACTAATACCGGACCATGTGCACACTCTAGTGGTTAGATTAGACCACTAGAACCCAGAATGGACCGGCGACCATTCCGAGCGGATACTGAATATACATACCTCGAACATGGTAGCGTAATTATAAACAATGTAGTACTTAGTCTGAGTCCCCACCTGAACTGCTGAAACTGAAACTGAATGGCAGTGCTGATGCCTTATCAAATTGAAAATAATATAAACAATTACTATTGACTATGCTCAGACTGATAATTTAACTGATTAATTATGTTAAGATGCTCTTACTTAACCTGACATGATATTTAGAATTAACTGGAATAACCGGAACAGAACTGAAATAATCCCGGAAATTTAACTGAAAATATCATTAAAATCATGAACCGGGCTGAAACCTTAACATAAGAATCGAACTGAGTTAAAAACGGGGCCGAACCGGTCCAGCCGGTCTGAACCGGACTGGACCGGACGGTCAGTCCGCTGAACCGGACTGTGGGTTACTGGCTGGGCCAGCGGCCTGCCGAGGCTGCGCATGCTGGCGCTGTCCGGCCTGGCCGTGGCATGTACTGAACGATGCGGGCGCTGGACTGGATGCTGCCCGCGCTAAGTGCGCGGGCGCAGGCACTAGCTGATGCTGCTGGGCGCTATCGCGCGCCGCAGCAGGGACTGGACGGGGTATGCGCACACGGGTGTGTACAACTGTTGGCGGGCGTGTTACTGGGCGTCGCCCGAAACGCTACCGCGCACAGGCAACACGCACACAGCTTCGCTTGCGCACGCTGCTTGTCGCACTGACTGTTGGCCGATGCGCTGCTGCCGCTGTGTGCAGCAACGCGACCACGGCCGGCCCTTGCCGGCCGTCCGGCAATAATTTCCGACCAAGCTGACTTCATTTAACATTTTCTGACTTAACTGGAATTTGGTTACGGAAATTAATTGAAAATTTCAAACTTTGCACAATGAACCGCATAAGACCGTGGCGGGCGCGCCGTGCACCACCGACGGCGATAGGCCGTCGCTCGACTACTTCTAACTTTTCTACAGCAACACAAGGATACTTAGATATGAATCATCATTTAAAGGCTGCAATATCATACATTATACACTAACCCTGACTATAACTTGAAACCATACCTTAAGCTAACGCGGCCCGTGGTCACGCGCGATATGCGCGGCCACCCTCTCGGCCGAGCTCCCAACCACAAGACACAAACAATAATCAAGCAACTCAATATAATTCTGAACCTTAAATCATATAACTCATCTAAATAGAGCCTACTCAATCGAATAATTTCTGAAATAAACATGAGTTGTCGAAAAAAATCAAAGCTTATTCGGTCCCGAGCTACTTCGGCCTAAACCGAGGCTTAGCATGACATAACTCGGAATTTCGAAACATTGACTGCACACTTCAGCCATGAATGGACTAACTGAACTGAAAAGGAGGTAAAGATGATATACCTCTTCAATTACTCGATCGAATCTCGTCAACTGATCGCACTTTCCCCTTGGCTCCGTTGTGCGTGACTTGCCGTGCGGTAGAGGCGCTTAACTTGACGTGCGATGTTTATGAAAAATTTAAGATAATGGAGTGAGCTTATGAGTTGCTGAAGAAAGAGTATATAAGGCTGGTATATGTGTAAGGATGGGGAAAAATTTCCAAATCTTCACCTCTATATAGGCGGCTTAATTGGGAAAATGAATGACGAAGTGAAATCGTGGCTTTTCTCTATGGCTTACATTTGCTTTTAATTGGAGTGATTTGCTGATGACTAATCCCCCTTTTACTCTTACTTAATGCCACGTTTCCATGATTTAATAATAGAAGGAAAATAATCCTTAAAGCTTAGGAAACTTGAACATAATTTGGAAACATATACTTATATACCATACGGTTTTTAGGGAATTTCAAATATTTGGACGGTTTCTTAGCTTAAGTGTGATTAATATTAATTAATCACTTAACTTATGTTTAATTATTTAATTAAACATAATGCTTAATTACCAAAATTATTCCGAACGTAAACGGTACGTCGAAAATAAATTTCGGTAATTTCGACTGAACTGACTGAAAAGAATTAAATTCCGAATATTAATATCGGAACTAAAATATAATTTATACTGAAATTAACGGGATATTACAGGATGTCATCAACATAGAGAACAACAAATGCAACTGCATTCCCACTAACCTTCTTATAAACACATGGTTCATCCGGATTCTTATGAAAATCAAACGTTTTGATCGTTTCATCAAACCGAATGTTCCAACTCCTCGAAGCTTGTTTAAGTCCATAAGTGGACCTTTGAAGCTTACAAACCATTTGCTCACTCCCACTGAATATGAAACCCTGTGGTTGTTTCATATAAATGTCTTCCTTAATGTTTCCATTAAGAAAAGCAGTTTTCACATCCATTTGCCATATCTCGTAGTCATAATACGCAGCTATGGCTAGCAATATCCGAATAGATTTAAGCATTGCTACTGGTGAAAAAGTTTCCTCATAATCAACACCTTGTTTTTAAGTATAACCTTTAGCACTAGTCTTGCTTTAAAAGTATTAACTTCTCCATCTACACCATGTTTTCGTTTGTAAACCCATTTACAATCTATGGGTACTATACCCTGTGGTGGATCAACTAAAGTCCATACTTTGTTTGAATACATGGAATCTATCTCGGATTGCATAGCTTCTTGTCATTTATCTGAGTCAATGTCCGACATTGCCTCATCATAGCTTATTGGATCATTATCCAAAAGGAGTCCCTCTTCATTGTTCTCTAACAATAGGTATAGCCTCTCAGGCGCCCTAGAAATCCTTTCAGATCTCCGAAGAGGTTGTGTTACAGATGGTCCAGTCTCTACTGGTATGTTATTTGTGGCATTTTGTGGAATTTCCTGTGGTTCTTCATTAAGTTATATGACTCCACTATTCTTTGAGAGAAACTCTTCCTCTAAGAAAACAGCATTCCTCGAAACAAGCACCTTTTGTTCAGAGGGGTCATAGAAATAGTATCCAATAGACTCTTTTGGATACCCCGCAAAATTTACATAAGATGGATCTCATATCCAACTTACCTCCCACTAACTGCTTCACATAAGCATTACAACCCCATACTTTCATATACTTGTACGAGGGTTTTTTTTCCACACCACATCTCATAAGGTGTGCTGGGTACAGCTTTACTCGGCACTCTATTCAAAATATGTGCTGCTGTTTCTAAGGCATAGCCCCAGAATGAAAGAGGTAAATCAGTGGAACTCATCATCGATCGAACCATGTCTAACAATGTTCGATTCCTCCTTTCTGAAACCCCATTGAGTTGTGTAGTTCCAGGAGGTGTCCACTGTGAAATAATCCCATTATCTTTTAAATAATCAAGAAACTCATTGGTCAAATATTCACCTCCTCGATCTGATCGAAGAACTTTTATACTACGACCAATTTGTTTCTCTACTTCATTTCTGAATTCTTTGAACTTTTCAAATACTTCAGATTTGTACCTTAATAGGTATACATAACCATACCGTGAATAATCATCAGTAAAAGTTACGAAATAGTAGTAGTTCCCTTTGGCACTAACATTTAATGGTCCACAAACATCTGTATGGATCAAATCCAACAGACCTTTAGCTCTCTCCACTTGTCCAACAAATGGTGATTTAGTCATTTTACCTTTAAGACATGATTCACATGTAGACAACCTTTCATCTCCCCTAAGGTCGAGTTTTGGTCCTAATTTTTGAATCCTCTTTTCAGATATATGACCTAATCTAGCATGCCAAATTGTGAATGAACTATGATTATCAAATTTCCTTTTATTTTGTTGAATGGTTAGAATGGGACTTTGTGGTGTAATGGTATATAATCCATTTGTCAAATTTCTTGAATATATAAAAGTTGTATCTTTGAAAATGAAACATCTTCCATTCTCAATTACAAACTTAAAACCCTCTCTATCCAATACTGGAATAGAAATTATGTTTCTTATAACATCCGGAACATACAAACAATTTTGTCAAACAAATATTTACACCACCTTTTAATGCTAGATAAACAGTCCCAATTGCTTTCTCAGCAACTCTTGCCCCATTGCCCATCCTTAGGATTGTTTCTTCATTATCTAGCATGTTACTTCTTTCCATCATTTGTAAATCATTGCAAATATGTGAGCCACAGCCGGTATCAAATACCCAAGAAGAATCATTAATTGATAAGTTAACTTCAACAAAATAAACACCTGAACTTTTCAGGCTTGCAAGATACTCCTTGCAGTTCCTCTTCCATTGCCCAGTTTTACCACAATGATAACATTCGTGATCAGTTAACTTGTTTTGCTCAATTATACTTGCAATTGGATTTTTAGCCATTTTAGTAGATTGATCTACAAAAACAACAAACGAAGCAGAAAATAATTAGACTATGGAATTTATATTTATTTAACATTAGGTCTTTAATATTAAATGTCTCTCACTATTTTAATTAAAACCCCATTTTAATTATGAAAATCTAATTTTAATAGTGGGCATGAAGTCCAATAAAATTATTCTATATCCCAATATGAGTACTCATGAAACAATTATATCGGTAGTCAACTTTTGACAATTGTATCATTATACAACCTTCAAGATGTTTTGCCTCACTTTTCCTTATATAGCTCAATTTTATGACTGTATATATTACTAAGTGTCAAATCAAACCCATAAAATATTCATGATAGTGGCCCACCAGAATGTCCCACGACTCATGGTCAACATAAAGAGGAATCCACCTCACGAGTATCACTATACTTAGTAGGGATCACAGCTTTCGACACAAAACCACCGCACGACTCATGGTCGGTGATAAAGCATCGTAGCATCTCATGTCGTCTACTTTTGATGGAAGGCCTGGATTAATAAGTTCCAACTTATTTTTATCCATTATTGAATTGATATAGAATTAATCAAATTAATTCTTTAGGGTTCCTTAGATCTCATCAATTACCATCTTTACGTGTGTTTATTTACCGCATTATTCATCATGAATCACAAGCATAAATAAACCTAACATACATCTAATGCATGCATACGGTGGGATGATCATGACCTTGCCTATACGACCCATTCGAGCCAAAATGGGTCTATGCCTATGTACGTGATAAAACAAATAAATAGAACTACTTCTATTACAATTTATTTTATCTACCCGTATAAGCACAGGCCTTCGAGATTTACAACTTGTAAAATTACCCACACACGCGTGGGCCTTTCGCATCAAACGGTCTTCAACCTGATCTAATCTTTTAACGATGCAATAATTTAAAATTTTACAAATCATAACTCAAGAGACTCGCAGGTCTCGATAAATTACAATCATTCAATCATATCGAATAAAATGCATCATTCAATCATTATGAATAAAAGGCTCATGATCATCCCTAAATTAACCATTCATCACATGAATCATCCATATATTCTAAAAACATTCATCATATGAATTAAAAACATATAATTTTCCCTAAATAAATATGCTTAAAAAAAATTCATCACATGAATTAAAAGCATATAAATTTACCAAATTTTGTGTGTTGATTTAATTTTGGGATTAAATAACTTTAACTATTCAAAATAATTTATTTAATTAATTTAGATTTAACTTTTAAATCTAAATTTAATTAAAACATTTTTGTTGTTCTTTGATCAAAATTTTGTTGTACCAATAGGGAAAGTATCACGCAACACTTGCGTGAATAATAACACACTCACTCATCTCATATGAGTTATATATATAATAATACAATTATATATAATAAGTGATTCTGTAAGATATGGGTGTTAAGATGGTTGTCTAACAACCTCAACAAACATAATTAATGTAATGGGAGTAGGTCATGTAAGTAATATATATACATCACATGTATATATAATAGCCATCCCATTAATTAAAAAATTAAAAATAAAAATATGAAGGCATAACCAAAGTTAAATTTCACCAAACAATTTTGATGCAATTTACTGAATCATCTCTATGATTCATACCCAAGGTTATCCTTTAATCCCAAATTAAATCATATAAAACATTTTTATCACACACAAAATATATAATTTAACAGTTAAACATGTTTATCATATAAACAAAAACAAATCAAAATATGATTTTAAAGATGGAAACCGTAACCTGGCTCTGATACCACTGTTGGGTTCGCTATACTGTACGGAACAGAATATACAGCGGAATTTAAAAATTTTGTAAGTATTTATCTCATAAATACTTATTCCGTACAAAAGTATAACGAGATAACGGATAAGCATCATTTATAATCTAGTAACTTTTACTAATTTTGATTTGTAAAATTATTTCACAAATTACGTTTTTGTTCTTGAACTCCTTCAAAATGAAGATGTATGAGGAAATCAATTTCCGGTTATATAGCTATCACCGTCTTCTTACTCCGTAAGGGATCCAAGTGTCTCCCCTCTAATCGAGTCCACCTTTTAGATTCCAACTCCGAGAGCAATTTCTTTGCTAGTAGAAATTTTCCGGAATTGAATCGGTATAGGAATAAAAATTATAAGAGGAGATTTTTTTTATTATTTTCTTTGAATAAAAACTGAGAACTATTCTTGGAAAAATGGGAGATTGATTTTCATGTGTTCTTCTTCACACTTCACACCTCATAATGGAAAAATGGGAGATTGATTTTCATGTGTTCTTCTTCACACTTCACACCTCATAACCCACGAATATATATACAATAATGTAGTAATGAGTTTGTAAAGTCAACTAGCATCTTACAACTCATTTTATTTTAATTAATTGGAGTAAGTTTGAAAATAACAACAACTCTCATCTAACCAATTTTTTATTACTATTATTATATATATATATATTTTTTTTGTATTTAATCTTTAATCTTAATTAAAGATTAATTAAAAAAATAATGACACATAATTTATGAAACAAACTTTCAAAAAATTAATTAGTCAAAATCTTATCTCCCATAAAAATAAAATCTCCTCTTTTAAATAGGCTTTTAATATATAATCATATTAATATTTGAATTTGAATTTTAAAGTCCAACTCTAAAATCCAATTATTAATTTAGTAATTTCAATAATTACTTAATTAATATCCAAAGCCTAATTAATCAATCTAATTGATTAATTTATTTTATTCCTTTAATTGACATTTAATCGAAATTAAATTTTAATTAAATAATCAAATTATTTAATTAATACTTGTCAATTAATCCAACTATTGGAAATACCAATTGCAATATTGTCATCATCCAAAATTTAGTGTGACCCTTTTAGATTTACAATTAATACTAGTAGTGGGTTTACAACTCTTTGTAATTTGATTTAATCTTATTAACTCTTATTAATGAATTAACTCTTTAATTCAAGAACCCACATATCATGGGAACATCTAGCAAGTAGCATGAATCTAGTATTAAGTGAATAGCGAGTAAACCTATTTCGATTACAAGTCCATACATGTAAAATCCTTTCGACATCCAATTTCCCAATTAAATCTTTGGGTATGATTTTGTCGAAACCCAAATTGATTTAATAACTATGATTCCATTTCAAGTTTAGTAATTTGTTTATGAATCTCTATTCATCCCGCCTTGGCCAAGGACTTTGAATTACTAACTATGAAACACATACGAAATTCACTTATCTTCATAAGTGTCGAATCATTTGTTGACCACTGACAAACTTCCATACGTATTAATATAATACCCAAAATATCCCTTTATACAATTGTGCTAGCAATCAAAAGGATAAATCAAAGTAAAATATAATATGCACAAAGTTACCATCGTGCCTCAAGTCTAAGGATTAATCATCTACTATTGTAACATGAAAATTCTTATTCGACATGATAAACTTTCATTAAGAATTTTCATACGGTCATGTTCAGCGAACTTGTTCTCTAACAAGCACCCACATATATGTATTTGCGCCCCACGCTAATGTTGATGGAATGCAACATTCTTACCTAATAAGTATACATACTATGTGCAAGTCTTTTCCGGATTTATTCGATATTCCATCTCGAAATATCCAACGACTTGGAACTGCATTTAAGATCACAACTTTCAAGATATGTTCCATGATCATCATCTCTATGTGAAACCATATCTTATAGCTATAAGTGATCTAGGGACTTTATCTTAGGTGCAAATATATTATAAATATTTACTCTTAAAATAAAGTAATGCCTTATTATTTAATATAATTCCAATAGATTGTATTTACAAGTAGAATACGTCCAATCCGATTGGAACGCCGGGTATACTACTCTAACATAATTTACACAAGAATGTGGGGGCTTGAGAATAAATAAAATAGGTACAAGGGGTACGAAGGTTATAATAGGTTTTTACAAGTACGAGGGGTACGAGACAGAGTACAAGACTACCAAAATTCTTTTTTTGCCTTATACCCTTCAATCCATCGTTCATTGTCATTTTTTAGTCAATCCAACGGTGAAATGAAGGGTTACCAAATGTTAGATATGTACAACTAGGACCTGACTGTAGAAGATTCCTTGTTAGTACCTAAAATATTGGGACATGTACAGTAATTAACAATAAACTCACGTTGTTGAATTCTCATATTTCATTAGAAATATTATACTTAATTATGACATTGTATATAAATTATTTATTTGTCCATGCCATAGGTTTTCAAAATGCTCTAAATAAACAATGATTTTCAATATCACAGTTCCAATTAAATTAATGTCATATTTGCATGTAAAATATAATTTTTACAATAAATAAGCATCATAAGAACTATTCTTATGATGCTTATTTACTGAAAAAAAATTATTTTACAACCGTGTGTGTAAATTAATTAAGAAGGTTGAGGGCATGACTTAAAAAAAAAGGACAAGTATTTTACATCATCAATATATAATTAAACACCATCCAAATACTTCCTCAATGAACAAACACCATAGCAAGAAAAAAAAATAATAAAATAAAATAAAATAAACGAAACACAATGAATATGGTTAAACATTATCATCAATATTTTTTAGGATAGTAAAAAAAAACATAACAACTATGAACAAATTCCATTTAGGATAATATACTTTATGTTACACAATTTGTGTTATGATTACAACGGGAACCTATGAACTGACTGAACCGTTCAGTTTGTACAATATGAACTAAACAAAAAATATAAAATACAACTCGAATGCGGACAGATTAAAGTCGAGACGATTGAAATCTTTCCGCAAGACAACTACGCCCCGTATAGTGCTGACGGGTCTGTGCGTAATGTCCCCAAAGATACAACGACTATACACTCTTAAGTTGTAGCACACTAGTCTTCAGAGTTCCAGCGAACAGGAATAGAGACGAGAACTGAGCACTATGTATGCGTGAGGCAATGAGGGATGAAAGAGTTGAGAATGCAGATGAGAATTTTCGTGTCTCGTTCATTCTACTTTCCTCTAAAACTCTATGTCCTATTTATAGGACTTCCACCTAGGTGGGGGATGAATCTTCATTTTGTAACCACTAAGCCATTAAAGGTCATTCATGGCTGGTTTTGATGACTATTCAAAACTTTTACCACCAAGCCATTAACAACCATTCATGGCTTGTAACCACCAAGCCATTAACATCCATTCATGGCTTGGTTTTAATTGCAAAACGTTTCAGGTTTAGCTCACCATTAGTTTACCTCATAACTCTTGAAACCGTTATGTGGTTGAAAGGTCACACGTCCAGGTTCAATGTACCTGGAACGATGTCACACGGGTTGTGTCGAAACCCGAGTCCAAAATCAACTCGGTTTATATACCAACATTTGGTACATAACTTTGTTATTGTTGTGACTTCTCCAACTCTCTTTATCATAATATAGAGAGTTACTCTCATTTAAGAGTCCATGTGGGATAAGACATTTGACCATTCAAATCCGACAACCAACGTTCTGCGTGCCCATTTATGGCTAACATATATTTCTCACTCATCGAAAATCAGTTGTTGATAAACGGATTTGATCAACCTTTTTTAGTGTTAGACTTTGAGATTAATGCGGAAATGATGTTAAATTTTGGAGTTTATACGGAAATGAAACGATTAAATTTAATTAAACGCGGAATATTTTATAACAGGTTCAAGTCGGTAGTTCCAGCTTGAAGTCGGGATTTTAGTGGTACAATAACGTTGAAATGGGTGGTGAACCGAGGTGATAAATACATAATTTAATGTGTCCCGAAAAAGATCCTCGTATCGTGTTTAATGCTGCTATTTATAGTAACTGTGGGCTCGTCTTTTGAGGGGATACGGCGGCATTTAATGCAGCGTGACAGGGCGCAGGCTTTTTTTTTCAGCAAGTGGGACCCTTGAGTAATGATGCCCCCACGTGGCTCTCAGACATCTGATGGACGGGCATTTAATGTTGTCTGTCGGTACCGACGTCAACCCGTATCTGGGTCGCCTTTATTGCGAAGTCGGTATCCTAATGTGGTCGGTCCGCCGAGGTCGGCCTATACAGCTCGGGTGGGCTTTCTCCTCGCTCTCCTCGGCTCAATCCCCTATCCTTCCTTTTATCCACGTGTCGTTCATCCGGCGTCCCAGGGAATTTTATGTCAACATTGAGGCCCCTGACATTGAGAGGGACATGTGCTTTGGTCCACGTTAATGTCATTTTCCGTTCTTCGTTGATCTCTCCTTCTTTGAAACTCCTGCCGACTTCTAGCACTTAGCCAATAAATGTGACCTCTCCTTATTTGTGGCTCGCCACTTCCCCAAAACGACGCGTGGCGACACGAAGCGACGGGCTTGATCCCTTTGATTTTAAGTGGTTACGTCTCTTTACTGCATGTTCCCACGATCTCTAACGGCACCCTTACGTGGCAAACCCCCGTTCGTCCACGTGTAGTCGTATTGACAGCACCAAACGTCCCTATCTTTAAAGGTGACGGTTCACGAGCGTCAGTTTCTTAATAACGGTCATATTGTTCGAGTATAAATACTCCCTCTTCGACAGTTTTCTGAATCATACCATCTTTCCGCTCTGAATATCGCTTTCACCCTTTTCTCTCTTACTGTCTTCCGTTCTTTCGATTCCTGGTTCTCGACGTCCCCGACTTTGCCGCTTGTTCGTGGTGAGTTCTCCGATCTATCTTTATCTTTCTGTCCTTGTACTTTTTCTTTTCTCCTTTCTCCGAAGCTCTATCCGTTGCCTGAACGATGACGGAACGAGAGGTCGATAGTAGTAGTCGGACAATTTCCGACGAGGTTGCCCGTGAGTCTTCCTCCGACGAGGAGGCGGATGTGGAGTTGGCGTTAGGGTATTACCGTTGGGACCCGGTATTGGCCGAGAGTCTGGTCCTTAAGAGGAACAACCATGAAGGCGACGCCGAGGTCAAGAAGGATCTCCCCATTCGTGAGGGTTATTGGAATCGACCCCCTCGCCGCTGGGCCGATACTGATGCGATTTTCCCCGGTGAGCCTAGTTCAATGACCGACGCCGACGTGGTTTTACTAAGGAAGTCGGCTCGTATCCCTCCTACGGTGAAGATGTTTGCCCCATACCCTGGGGAGAGGATCCATTCTCCTCCTCCCGAATGCGTTGGGGTATTTGCGGAGAGTATCAGGTCGGGGTTGAGGTTCCCCCTCCCCAACATAATTACCGACTATCTCAGAGATTGGGGGATCGGTATTAGCCAGATCACGCCGAATAGTTGGAAGAAAATCCTCGGCCTTTTGGTCCTCTGCTCCCAGAAAAAGTTGCTGTTTCCCTCTATCGACGAGTTTCGGAGCGTTTTCTTTTTTAAGCGAAGCCGAGAACGGGACGGTGTACCCCCCACCGGCTGTTTCTTCTGCTCTGCCAAAGCTCAGGGGGAACTGAAAGTCGGCCAGTTAATCACCAGGATTCCCGACACGTTACATGGTTTTCAGGAAGAATGGTTCTGGGTTGGCGGAGATTGGGAGTCAGCCGACTTCCTTGTGGAGTCGAAAATCGATGGGATGACCGTCCCAAACTGGACTGTTTCTTCTTATGGTAAGATTTTCCTTGGTAACCCACTTCATCACCTCCTGACCGTTGGTCTTTTTCTCTCGCTAACAGGTCGGAACTTTTGGTCTTTGTAGCCCGGACGAAGAAGGAACCAAAACTCACCGCTGAATTCGAAGAGAGACTCAAGGATCTTGCGAAACTCGACTTCTCCGTTCGCAGTTGGCAGAAGTTACTGAAGGAGACGGAGCTCGCTAAGGCGGAACTCACTGCTGCTCGTCCGTTCAAAATGTTCCCCCCTGGTAAACTCGGGTTTTCGTTACCGGTCTTGACGTGAATTGTTTCTATTATCAGTTATTCATTCTTTTTGTGACTCGTCTTGGTGTGGATTTTTAGTTTATTATCCCATTCTCGGTTTCCTTGGTTTCAAAACGATCGAGGACGCCCATACATTTCGACGCAAAGTTTCCAATACCGATATTCAGCTCAAGTTCGAGAGAGAGATTGAGATGGGTCGCTTGAAGTTTTTGCAGAGCGTGAAGAATGCCTCCACTAACCGAGGTGTGACGGCTACTGGTCCCGTTGCCAGGTCGGTGCCTTCAACGGAGGAGCCGAGCTCGATCCAGGCCCCTGGGCCCAGCCCGGTCGCCGAGCAGGTTCAGGGAACCGAGATGGTCGTGAAGTCCCCGACCCGTCCCGACCTCGGGGAAGAAGTGATTCCCGAGACCCCCCAAGACGTTCATATCCTAGTATCCAGCGCCGAGGAGGCCGAGGGGGAAAAGAACAACACGGAGAAGGCGGATGCCCGTAAGAAGCGCAAATCAAAGAAGAAGCCTGAAGATGAGCCGCATGTTGCCGGGGAGCGTCGGTCTAAGATGAGACATGACCCTGTTCTGACCCTGGAAGAGAGGAATGCTCCGGTGCACCAAGACAAGAGTTCTACTTTCTTACCTCTTGACGAGGAGAGGGTCCTTAATCTCAACTTGCCTCCTGGGGTTTCCGAGTGGTTTACCGACTTCCACTCCGTGGCGTATCCCGAGATCCCGAACAAGTATCACCAGCCACCCCACGTGATTGGGGCGGCTCAAGTTCCCTTGATGGCTTGGGACCCGACCTCAGAGGTAATGATGGCGTCGATGTCGGACGTTCAGAAATTTAGCTATGCGAAGGCTTGTCTAGGGAGGGCCTTAGTGAGTTTAACTTCAGTGGAGGATGTATTCCGTTCAAACTTTACCGAGCTCGAGAATAAGAAGGACAAAGTTGTCTACCGCGACACTCAGATTTCCTTCATGCGATCTGAGAAAGCAGGGCTTGAAGCAACGTTGACCGAGAAGTCTGACCAGTTGGCTGCAGCACAGGCCGAGATTGCCGCCTTGATGGAGGACAAGAGGCGCCTGGAAACCGAGGTGTACAAGCTATCAAGACAAATCATTGACTCCGAGCATAACGCCAAGGAGACGGCCGAGAAGCTTGCGAAGGAGCGTGAAGATCACCAGAAGACCCGTCAGGACCGAGCCGAGAAGGAAGCTGAGCTGATCCGGTTGAAAGAGTCGCACGCATCGAAAGTTTCCCGACTTGAGAAAGAGAAAGCGGAGTATGGAACTCTTATGCGCAACCGAGGTGTTGAGGCGGGCAAGGAACTCGAGAAGGAGGAGTTCAAAAATTCCGAGGAGATGGAGCGTGACCTCGAGTTCAATACATGTTTTAACCTTTGTTGGACTATCGATCGTCTCAGCTCCGGTCTTTACGGTGTTGGTGACCTCGAGCTCATTTTGCACAATAAGATAGCCAGGTTGGGCTTCGACGCTTCGGTCTCCGAGATGCGCGTTTCGGCCGACGATGATGAGAGGGACTACGTCGAAGGCGTCTTGAACGAGTCTGATCCGAAAGTGACGGCTTCAGCCCTCCCACCCCTGAGCCACGACAGGCGCGCCGCGCTCCAGAAGGCCTTTATGGACATGGTCCTTGAAGGGGAGAAAGAGAAAAGGGAAGAACTCGGTCTTAAGTTTATTGATACTCTTGCCGGCATTACCATGGAGCATTTCAGGGTTCTAACCCCGGCCGAGATAAAAAAAGAAGTAGTTGAGTATGCTGAGAGGATGGCTGCCGCTACTGCCGAAGGGAATATCGAAGTGTCCCGTGTTGGTACCGAGCTTGTTACCGTGACCGAATCAGCCAATGCAGGGGCAGTGAAGATCCGAGTTGACCCTCAAGCCCTGGATGCAGCGTTCTATGCTAAACTGAGTGAACAAGTTAGGGACACTTCGAGAGATGCTGATGACGACGATCTGGGAGAGGTCGGGGAGGACCCAGCGAGGATGTCGGGGGGTCCTGGAGAAGGCGGTGATAAACCCGAGGATCCCGAGAAGGGCGTTGAGGGATCTGCCGAGTAGGACTGCTTTGTTCCTTTTGTTGCTTTTATGTGTTTGCTTTTGCGTTGCGTGGACCATTCGGTCGGTGCATTTGTTCTAGTTTGGATTTTGTGGTTCGGACGGGGATCGTCTAGTCAACACGTCCCTAGTTTTCCGTATTTTTATTGTGTTTGCAAGAATCTTTCCCCGGGTTTATGAGTAATGCAGTTTGTCTTTTTTGTTTATGTTCTTCCGCTTTTCTTTACTTATCGAACATTTTTTTTTTCAAATGGGAGGTCGGAAATAAAACTTGAAAGGGGTCCGACCTCCTTTGCGGCAGAACGGGTAAATGTTTTGTTCAGCCTCAGCCATAAAGTAAAATAAAAAGATAGAAAAGGAAAAGTTTGTTCAACTGGTCTCGTTGGGCATGAATGGAATTTTATTGATCGTAGCATTTGTCAAAAGAAATTCGATGAAAAGACATCCTCGACCTCAAGATACTTTCTTCAGGTTCACAAGTTTTCTTAAATACAAAAGATTCAGATATCAGGACTCTACAAAAATATTTCGTTTTACAAGGACTACCTTGATTACAAAGTATTTTCTGGAAAAATAACGCAAGGATGCTTGTCTTACTTGAAAAAATTTTTGGTTGGTCGACACTCCTACGTTTTGCAATTTTACCCGGGGAGGTTTCTTCGACAAGTTCAGGTTGCAGCTCGATGGCCGTTTGTTTTCAGAACGTCGGTGTGGAGGCCGACTAGTGGCATGGAGGCCGGTTTTCGCAGAACGTCGGTACGGAGGCCGACTAGTGGCGCGGAGGCCGATTTTTGCAGAACGTCGGTACGGGGGCCAACTAGTGGCGCGGAGGCCGATTTTTGCAGAACGTCGGTACGGAGGCCGACTAGTGGCACGGAGGCCGGTTTTCGTAGAACGTCGGTACGGGGTCCGACTGGTGGCACGGAGGCCGGTTTTCGCAGAACGTCGGTACGGAGACCGACTAGTGGCACTGAGGCCGGTTTTCGCAGAACATCGGTACAGAGACCGACTAGTGGCACTGAGGCCGGTTTTCGCAGAACATCGGTACGGAGACCGACTAGTGGCACTGAGGCCGGTTTTCGCAGAACGTCGGTACGGAGACCGACTAGTGGCGCTGAGGCCAGTTTTTACGTTATTGATAATATTTCTTGAGGTACACCGCATTCCAAGGGTATCGCTGGGGTGTTCCGTCTAGATCCTCCAGTCTATAGGCCCCATGGGGTAACACCTGACTTATTTTGAAGGGTCCTTCCCACTTTTGTTTTAAGGGGCCGAGGTTGGGCCCTGTTACTCTTTTTAGAACGAGGTCGCCAATTCGGTAAGTCGCGGGCTTGAGCTTCGAGTTGACATATCGCTCGCTCCTCTGTTTGTAAGCCGCATTTCTGAGCTCGGCTTGTGTTCGCAATTCTTCGACCAAGTCGAGATTCATGCGTAAATTGCTGTCGTTTTGATCTTCTGCGTAA
>CACSLK010009714.1:4231109-4241340 GCA_902706635.1 Striga hermonthica
CGATTTCAAAGGTGGATGCTGGATTCAAAGATTGACCTCAAGATATCTTATGAGGCCCTTCCTCTAGCGCCAAACTGTTGATAAACGGATTTGATCAACCTTTTTTAGTGTTAGACTTTGAGATTAATGCGGAAATGATGTTAAATTTCGGAGTTTATACGGAAATGAAACAATTAAATGTAATTAAACGCGGAATATTTTATAACAGGTTCAAGTCGGTAGTTCCAGCTTGAAGTCGGGTTTTTAGTGGTACAATAACGTTGAAATGGGTGGTGAACCGAGGTGATAAATACAGAATTTAATGTGTCCCGATAAAGATCCTCGTATCGTGTTTTATGCTGCTATTTATAGTAACTGTGGGCTCGTCTTTTGAGGGGATACGACGGCATTTAAAGCAGCGTGACAGGGCACAGGCTTTTTTTTTCAGCAAGTGGGACCCTTGAGTAATGATGCCCCTACGTGGCTCTCAGACATCTGATGGACGGGCATTTAATGCTGTCTGTCGGTACCGACGTCAACCCGTATCTGGGTCGCCTTTATTGCGAAGTCGGTATCCTCATGTGGTCGGTCCGCCGAGGTCGGCCTATACAGCTTGGGTGGGCTTTCTCCTCGCTCTCCTCGGCTCGATCCCCTATCCTTCCTTTTATCCACGTGTCGTTCATCCGGCGTCCCAGGGAATTTTATGTCAACATCAGTATTGAGAAATTAAATATTCCACGTGTTTCTACTCGGAACGTGGAATTTATTCTACACAATTTAATTCAATCCGACTTAAATATTTAGCCATCAACAAATCAGTCAAAATCAGGTCATACCCTTTATATTACTGATTTTCCAACAAGACATTGCATCAGAAAAGGTAGCTTGTGGCTTTGAACCTTTCTTCGTAAACATCATCGGATGTACTGGCGGCTTAGTGGACATAGTGCCTTGAACTATTCCTCCATAGTGTACACCAAGACAATGGCATTCACACAATAGAGCCTTAACTCCATTCCGTTCTATTGTTGTGTCCGTTTTGGCCATGGATAACACTTTGGATTCATAAGTGTTTACAATTGAAGCGGCACTCACTTCACACTTATATTGGTGACCTCCCTGTCAAGAGTATCCTGTATTATTCCACCTTTAAAAGGTTAGGGATTCATTAAAATTCCTGATGACTTACTCTCACCACAATCAACAGGTAATTTTGCACTTGGATTGCTTTTAGGGAATAGATTTGGACATTCTAATGTTCCAAGTGCTCAACTGAATTTTCATAGTTTAGTTTTCCCCTTGAACCAAGTTTACGGGATCTCCATGCAGCAAGGTAGGTTTACCACTATGATCATTCTTTTCATTGTGGATTTTTAATCCCATTCCCTCTAGCAGTAATCCCAATTGATTTCTATTCAATCCTTTAGTAAAAGGATCAGCCAAATTTTCCTTAGACTTTACGTAGTCAATGGAAATAATACCATTTTTTATCAATTGGCGAATGGTATTATGTCTATGACGAATATGTCTAGACTTACCATTATACATGTTACTTTGCGCCCTTTCTAAAGCAGCTTGGCTATCACAATGAATCATCACATGCGGCAAAGGTTTATTCCAACATGGAATACCAGATAAAAAGTTTCGAAGCCACTCGGATTCTTCACCAGCTTTATCTAAAGCGATGAACTACGACTCCATGGTTGACCGAGCTATACAAGTTTTTTTTGTGGACTTCCACGAAACAACATCTCATCCGATACATAAAACATATCCGCTTGTGGAATGAGAATCTCTCGAATCTGATATCCAGCTTGCATCACATTACTGTTACGCCCCGTATTTTATTAATAAAGGAAAATACTAGTTTTTAGTTTTAAGCTAGCCTTTGTTAACAAATAATCATGTTCATGTTCAAGTTCAAGTTAATCAGCTAGTTATATTCCAAGTTCGACTATTAGTCGATACGTTATTCAGTTTGATTATCCCAGTAACCGAATGAGTTTTCAGATTTAATTCTGACTTAATTAATTAATTAATGATTTTGGAATTAATAAGTTAAGTTGACGAATTATCCGAAATGTCAATATTCGGATTAATCATCCAAGTCATGAAAACTCGAATTAATTTTCGAAGATCACGTTTATGTTCGGAACTAATTATTCCAGTCAAGATTCTTCGAAATTATTTTTGAAGTCATGTTCACGTTCGGATTAATTTTGGTATTTAAGTACCAAGCTTAACCAAATAAATCATGCATTATCCACTAATTAAGCATATTAAGTAAGCTTAATTAAGGATAAATTATGCCAAATCATACTCTTAGGCCGTAAGCATTTGGGAAGAAAATTTCATGGAAATTATCATGTCTCTTAAGCATGAGGTGTCCAAATTCTAACACTTAACTTATGACTAAGCTTGGTTATGAGATGAATAAGCCAAATCTTGCTCAAGTTAAGCCTAAGCACGACAAATGGAGCTAGGTGATTGGTCAAGAATTACTTTTTCACCTCTTCATTATAGTTTCGGCTATATATTTGCTAAGTGTTGGGAAAGTTGATCATACTCCTTCAAGTCAATGTTCAGCTCATATTCCATTCCTAAGCTAAGTTTAAGTAGAGAGAAGTGAGGGATTAAGGTACTCTTGCAAGTCACACGCACGGTGAAGCACGCACACACGCACGAAGGCGCGAGCTCCGAGTGATCACGAGCAGCTGGTGTGATCAGCCAAGCGTTCGAAGAGGTAGCTTCATTTTCATCATATTTCCAAGTTAGTATGATCGTTTTAGGTGTTATATGTTCAGCTCATAGTCTTTAATTCATGAAAAAAAATCAAGTTAGGTTCGGTTTTTGTGCCTTTTAAGCCATGATCAAGCGATGTTCGAATTTATTTCGAAAACCCTCGAGCAATTTTCATGTATTCGGTTATTATATGTTATTCATGTTCAATCAAGTCAAGTTGGTCGAGGGAAGTTGTCGTTGGGTCGGTGAATTGGCCGAGGGACGTGAGCTGCGCACATAGCGCACGCCACGGGCCATTTCGTGTCCTACCGAGTTATGTTAATTCATGTTAATAATCTCCCGAACAAATCATGTTTATCTGATCATGTTATGTCATTATATGTTCAGTTGGTTTAATTTTGTCGGGAGAAATTTACGTTCGGTCGAGGAAGATGGCTCAACGCGATAAGCGGCGCATGGTGCGCACGCCATCAGCCATGATGGTCCGTTGAGCCACAAAGTTCATGTTTTCTTGTTCAATTTCAGGGGATTAAGTTCTTATGATCATGTAGAAATCAAGTCAGTTAGCTCATGTTTTGTGCTATAATGCACTCGGAGACAATATAGGCCTTACCGAGCCAATTCATTTTCTAGCCGGAATCTCCCGAGTCATGTCAATATCTAGCCGAACACTCCCAACCAAAATATGTGTAATCAGTTATGTTATCAGTTCAGTATTTTCAGTCTAGTCAGTTAGTCAGTTCAGTTCAGTATGTCAGTTAAATTTTCTGTTCAGTCAGTTCAGTCATGATCAGTCATGTGCAGTCAGTTCAGTTCAGTTTAGCAGTACCAGTTCAGTCCACTTTTTCTTATCAGTTAAGTTAGACCCCGAGATGGTTCTATTTAACTCTTCGGATCGAGTCAAGCATCTTAACAACTATTTTAATCAGTCTGAGCATAGTACTTAGTAATTGTTTATATATGTCGAAGTTTTGCAGGCAATCAGCACTTACATTTTCAGATCAACAGTTCAGGTGGGGACTCAGACTGGGTATTACATTGATTATAATTACGCTACCATGTTTGAGGTATGTATTATCAGTATCCGCTCGGAATGGTCGTCGGTCCATTCTGGGTTCTAGTGGCCTTAATCTGCCCACTAGAGTGTGCACATGGTGTCCGACATTTATGCTGGCAGATGATCAGTTATCAGTCAGGTGATGTTTATCACGAGATCAGTATCAGATTATTTAGTACTGGTATCAGTTATCAGTTTCAGTTCCAGTTCAGTATCAGTTCAGTTATATATGCAGGATCATGATATTGTTATTATTTTCATTGTTTACTTTAGTATGAGTTTCTGCGGAGCACAGTTGATTAGTGCTCACGCCCCCACATTATTCATGTTTTTCAGGTAACAAAGTCGGAGCCGAGGAGTGAGCTGGCGGCCGGTTCAGGACTTTTTTGACGAGGCTACGTTTTCCGCTGTTTATGACTATTTGACGAAATTAGCTTTTGCTCCGACTTCCAGTCGGTTAATATATTATGTTAAACCGTTGGTTTTCTTTAAAACTATAATAACGGTTTTTCAGATAAAGTCATGTTTTACGGTAGCACTCCGAACCAGTATTTCGCCAATGAAATGTTTTTATTTTGAAAAACTTTGCGAAAAGCGAGCTCTGATTTTCATGAAATAGCGGGTTGTTACAATTACCCTTCAAGTACTGCTAGATATCTCGAGTATTTTAGCCCGTATTCAAGGGTGTACTTTAAGTATTTCAGTACCCTTTTCAAAGCATTCCGGTGCTCATGACTGGGATTGCTCGTAAATCTACTCAACTTATTCACTGGATAGACCAAGTCTGGTCGTGTACAGTTCGTCAAGTACATTAGACTCCCTATTATCCGTGAATATTCCAATTGAGCAACTGGTTGACCTTTATTGGCTTCAAGATTTAAGATAAGATCAAGGGGTGTCCTAAACAGAGGACTTTCATAGGCATTAAATTTCTTGAGCACTTTCTCTACGTAATGAGATTGTGACACGGCAATTTCATCTTGGGTTCTGATAATCCTTATTCCAAGAATTACATCAGCTACACCCATATCTTTCATGTCGAAATTTCTTTTCAACATTCGTTTCGTATCTATGATCACTTCATGGCTACTCCCCATGATCACTATATCGTCTACATATAGACATACAATTACATATGTATTTGACGTGTTCCTTACATAAACACATTTGTCACATTCATTGATTTTGAACCCATTTGACAACATCACGTTATCAAATTTCAAATGCCATTGATTCGGAGCTTGATTAAGTCCGTACAAGAATTTGATTAATTTGCACACCTTTTTCTCTTGTCCAGGTGCTAGAAAACCTTCGGGTTGTTCCATGTAAATCTTTTCTTCTAATTCACCATTTAAGAATGCCGTTTTGACATCCATTTGATGAATATCAAGATTATGCAAAGCAGCAATCGAGATAAGCACTCTAATTGACGCTATACGCGTCACAAGTTAATAGGTATAAAAAAAGTTATACCTTTTTTTTTTGTTTAAAGCCTTTGACCACTAATCTTGCTTTAAACTTATCAATCGTTCCATCAGCTTTGTATTTTCTTTTTAGGATCCACTTGCATCCTAAAGATTTACAACCCGTAGGGAGATCAACCAACTCCCAAGTATGATTTTTCATAATGGACTATATTTCGCTATTTATAGCTTCTTCCCAGAGTGGTCCATCTGGGCTAGACAGAGCTTCCTTAATGGAACTCGGTTCATCATCCAACATATACGTAATATAATCAGGTCCAACTGTTTTTGTCGTTTTTACCCTTTTACCACGTCTCGATTCTTCTTCTTTATCTTCTGTACCATCTGGTACAGAACTGCTAGCAGTTTCATACGTCCTTTTGTTAGAACTAGATTCTGCCCTTTCCTTCAGAGGAAAAATATTCTCGAAGAATATAGCATTCCTCGACTCAATAGTGGTACCAACCGATACCTCCGGATTTTCTGATTTATGAACTAGAAATCTATATGCAGTACTATTGTACGCATATCCAATAAATATACAATCGACCGTCTTAGGTCCAATTCTTATTTGTTTTGGTTCAGGAACTAAAACCTTAGCCAAACACCTCCACACTTTCATGTATTTATAAGACGGCTTACAATTTTTTCACATTTCGTAAGGAGTCTTATTTTTCTCTTTAGGTGGTATTTTATTCAGAATATGATTTGCTGTTAAAACAACTTCCCCCCACATATTCTGGGGTAATCCTGAATTTATCAACATGGCATTCATCATTTCTTTTAAAGTTTGGTTCTTGCGTTCAGCAACACCGTTCGACTGTGGAGAATAGGGGGGCTTCGTTTGATGAATTATGCCATATTCAGAACATATTTGTTCAAAAGGAGCTACATACTCCCCACCCCTATCACTTCGGATTATTTTAATCTTTTTGCCGAGTTGATTTTCAACTTTGGTCTTATAGATCTTAAATACTTCCACAACCTCGTCTTTTCTTCTTAACAAATATTAGCAAAACCTTGTGCAATCATCGATAAAAGTGATAAAATACTTTTTACCTGTTCTTGTTTGCACACTTTTCATATCACATACATCAGTATGGATCAAGCCTAATGGTTCAATACTCTTTTCCACCGAGTTAAAGGCAACTTAGCCATTTTTGCTTTAATACAAATTTCACATTTTGTATTTGTCTTAAATTTAGAATTAGGAATTAATTCTAAATTCATCAACCGTTTAACTGCATTTAGAATTACATGTCCCAATCTTATATGCCATAAATCGGAGCACTCAACAGTATAAACATAAATAGGCTTTTCATTTTCAACGGTTACACGGCTCACTGCCATTACATTCATTTTGAACAAACCATTGTCGAGATAACCACGACCAAGGAATGTTCCAAACTTGCTAAGAACAAACTTCTTAGCATCAAACACCAGCCTAAATCCATGCTCAACAAGAAGAGATCTGGAGACCGAATTCTTGCGGATGTCTGGGACATGCAGAACATCCTTAAGCTTCAACTCCTTTCCAGAAGTGAGCTTCAGCACCACTGTGCCAACTCCAGCCACATCAGACGTAGAGGAGTTTCCCATGTGAAGTTTCCGACCCTTAACACGAGTATTTGGAGGACACCTCCTTATCGGAACACACATGACGAGAGACACCAGTATCGATGTACGACTCGCTTGGGTTATCCACCAAATTCGCTTGAAACACCACAACCGACATATCAAAGTCAATCAATTCACCCAGCACAAAGTCATGTTCAACAACAAGGGCGATCGATTGTGCCTTCTTCGGCCCAACATTCTTAGGACTCTTGTGGTCCTTAGCCACAGCGGGGTTGATCGGATGTTGAGTTCGTGATCCTTCTCCGGTGGATGCCATCAGTTCAGTAGGTTGACTATATTTGTCTTGCGATTGTTACACAATTTGTGTTATAATTACAATGAGAACCTATGAACTGACTGAACAGTTCAGCTCGTACAATATGAACTAAACAAGAAATATAAAATACAACTTGAATGCAGACAGATTAAAGTCGAGGCGATTGAAATCTTTCCGCAAGACAAATACACCCCGTATAGTGCTGACGGGTTTGTACGTAATGTCCCCAAAGATACAATGGCTATACACTCGGAAGCTGTAGCACACCAGTCTTCAGAGTTCTAGCGAACAGGAATAGAGACGAGAAGTGAGCACTATGTATGCGTGAGGCTATGAGGGATGAGAGAGTTGAGAATGCAGATGAGAATTTTCGTGTCTCGTTCAATCTACTTTCCTCTACAACTCTATGTTCTATTTATAGGACTTCCACCTAGGTGGGGGATGACTCTTCATTTTGTAACCACTAAGCCATTAAAGGTCATTCATGGCTGGTTTTGATGACTATTCAAAACTTGTAATCACCAAGCCATTAACAACCATTTATGGCTTGTAATCACCAAGCCATTAACATCCATTCATGGCTTGGTTTTAATTGCAAAACGTTTCAGGTTTAACTCACCATTAGTTCACCTCATAACTCTTGAAACCGTTATTTGGTTGAAAGGTCACACGTCTAGGTTCAATGTACCTGGAACGATGTCACACGGGTTGTGTCGAAACCCGAGTCCAAAATCAACTCGTTTTATATACCAACATTTGGTACATAACTTTGTTATTGTTATGACTTCTCCAACTATCTTTCGCATAATATAGAGAGTTACCCTCATTTAAGAGTTCCATGTGGGATAAGACATTTGACCATTTGAATTCCACAACCAACGTTCTGCGTGCCCATTTATGCCTAACAATTATTTCTCACTCACCAAAAATCAGTATTGAGATATTAAATATACCACGAGTTTCTACTCGGAACGTAGAATTTATTCTACACAATTTAATTCAATCTGAATTATATATTTAGCCATCAACAAATCAGTCAAAATCGAGTCATACCCAATTTTGTATTACTGATTTTCCAACACTTTATTCGTGTAAAACTTCACCGCCAATTCTATTAATAAGATAATAGGTTGACGAATAACCTACAACTATTAAATATTGTGTACTACGAAATATATCTGATATTAAATTAAAGTTTTTATAGTTAGAAGTTCTTATTAAATAGAATACTTATAATAAATATACAGAATTTTATACATAATTCTAATCAAACAGGAATACCTATAAACGTCCATATCATAAACTACATGAACCATATATTATTTTTACTCTTTAGATACGTAACTTTACTCCACGTTTTGAGATTAGGAGAAACCGTAAGACCTACCATTACAAGATCTTTACTCTATCAAATTTTTAATTATATTATAGACTTTTTATCTCTAACATTATTGTGTATTATTAATAATATCACGTAGGATCAAAGATAAAATTATGTCGAACTCCACCGTATTTGAATATTGGTCAAAACACATTCACGATTCAATTAAAACCTCTACATTTTGGTTCGGATGCCCATGTGCATAAAACGGCTCAATGCGGATACAAAAGATGATAATGGTCGACCGCCAAAACTCATTCACGATCCAATTGGAATCTCTGCGATTAGGTTTGGATGTCCCATGTGGAAAAAACGGTTCGATGCGATACAAAAGATGATAATGGTCGACAAGAATGTAACTACATGATTTAATTTATATGGAATGCTTACTTTCAAATTTTTGACATGCATTATTGACTACACAATTTATTTTTTATTTTTTTTTAAATTTTATTACAAAACAATGTTTGTATATGATGGAGTTTATATTGAAGGAAATAAATTGGTGATAGTTTTGTATGATGTTTGTATAAGTTATATAGTTCTTCATTTTATCACCTCTCTATTTTTTACATCTTTTTTTCTTTGTATTAATTTCCTTTCGAACAAAATAATAAAATGTACTTGTTGAAGTCATTTATATAATAGTATTAAGAACCAAAATGAGTGATAATTTTATTATTTTGTTTGGAAGAAAATTTAACACAAAGAAAAAGGATGTTAAAAACAGGGAGGTGATAGAATGAAGAATATGAGAAATATCATAAAAAACTATCACCAATTTATTTCGTTAAATATAAAATCCATGATATACAAACATTGCTTTGTAATAAAATCCCCGAAAATTTAAAATAAATTGTGTAGTGCATGTGAAAAAATTGAAGGTAAACATCTAAAAATTAAATCATGTACATATATGTACATTCTTGTCGACCATTATCATCTTTTGTATTCGCATTGAACCGTTTTTTCCACATGGGGCATCCAAACCAAATTGGAGAGGTTTCAATTGGATCGTGAATGTGTTTTGGCATGGACCATTATCATTTTTTGTATCCGCATTGAATCGTTTTTTACACATTGGCATCCGAACCTAATCGTAGAGGTTTCAATTGGATCGTGAATGTGTTTTGGCCACTATTTGAATACGGTGGTGTTCGACATAATTTTATCTTTGATCCTACGTGATATTATTAATAATAGACAATAATGTTAGAGATAAAAAGTCTATATAATGTAATTAAAAATTAGATAGAGTAAATTGACTTACAAACGATGATCTTACAATGGTAGGTCTTACGGTTTCTCCTAATCTCAAAATGTGGAGTAAAGTTATGTATGTAAAGGCTATATATAATATATGGTTTATGAAGTTTATGATATGGACGTACAATAGGTATCACTATTTGATTAGAATTATGTATACTTGAAGTTAAAATTCTTTATATTTTTTATAAGTATTCTATTTAATAGGGACTTCTAACTAGAAAAAGAATTTAATTTAATATCAGATATATTTAATAGTACACAATATTTCATGTAGGGTTATTCGACAACCTATTATGTTATTAATAGAATTAGTGGTGAAGTTTTGCACGAATAATATACATTATCCTATTTTGGATGGAATTTGTTCCCAGTTGTTATATTATTTTTTACTATCTTATGTTAATGTTTAACTATAGTCATTGTGTTTCATTTTTTTTTTTTTTTTT
>CACSLK010009714.1:4249984-4263115 GCA_902706635.1 Striga hermonthica
TTGTATTTACAAGTAGAATACGTCCAATCAGATTGGAACGCCGAGTATACTACTCTTACAGTTTAATCAACTAAACCATAAAATAAGCACAACTCGATACGATTGAACAATCAACAGCACGTCATCATCATTGAACTGAAACAATCATTTCCCTATCCCATTATGATAGGTTAGTTCATAGTGATTTTATCGACATAATCAACAATAATAACCCAAGCTATCGTTGTACTTATAATAAGTTACAATAACTTACGATTACTATCGAAAACTTGACGTCAATATATCACTAGAACTTCAACTAACTAAAGAAAAAACACTTATAAAATCATGCAAAGATCATGCATGAGAAGCCATTCTTGTAAGTGATGAAGAAGAAGAGAAGAGAGGAAAAGAAACTAGTTACAGGTCTTGAAATTATAACCTTGTTCTCCATTTACAAGCTTGATTACATCTATTTGTAGCTGAGAATTTGGAGTATTTTATAGCTATAAATTAGCTATAGGTATCATGAATCATCATGACATAACATCCCACCAACATGCCATTATCTTCAACATAACAGCTGCAGAAATCGACCCCTTAGCGCAGCTAAGGGGTACTAGCCGCGCTAAGTGTCGGCAGCTACACGTCTCCACTATTTTCGCTCGTTCGGGCTCGTTTTAACTCAGAATATAGTACCATTTTTTCCTACACGTCGCTAACGAACCCCTCTATCAAATGGCGCAAGCTCTCCCACAAATTTCCCGAAAACATGTTCTCCCGAGACTTCAAACCTACACACCAAAAACTAAAACACAAACAAAAAATACCAAAAAACAAACATAATTCACCAAAATACTTAAAATAATACAAAACACACAAATAACGATAAAATGACTCTAAAACCTAATAAATGACTCAAAACGTGGGTAAAAGAATAATAAAATAACAACAAAAAACGTAACAAAAATAGGACAAACACTTACAGAGTATTTCTTAATGTGTGCTCAAAGTGAAAAAAACAAGAAAGTATCTTTATCGTGAATTTTCTGAGCATTATGTATGGAAGAAAGCAAAAAGATGCTGGTGTAAAAGAATTCAAAGAGATGTATTGACCGTGTGAATACTGCAAATCCAAATGAAAAAGAAAGATATTATGAGAAGCAACACTTGAATCGTGTTAGCGGACCAACATCTTTTACTGATTTGGCAACTGTAGATAATGTTCTTTGTCATTCTTACAAATAAGCAGCCCATAAATGGGGAATACTTGAATCTGATCAGAACATTTTTGAATGCTTGAAAGAAGCGGTGAATTTTCAAACTCCAAGTGAATTGAGAAGGTTATTTGCAATCTAGTTGGTGAATTGTGCTCCAACGAATGAGAAAGTGCTATGAAATACATATTTTCATGCAATGTCTGAAGATTTCAGAAGAGATACAAATGCATCGGAAGAAGTATATTCTGCCAAGACTTTAAACAGTATAAACTTTTACTTGGAAAGTATGGGAAAAAGTGTATGTTAATACGATCTTTCAAATATACCCATAGATTTGATTAAGATGTATGATGCTATTTATAGAGAAGTTCAAGACGAACTTTCGATTGAAGTACCTCTGAAGATTACGCAACTGTGGGGATGTTGAATCATCAACAACATGATGCTTTTTAATTGGTTTTGGATTTTGTAAACAACGAAAAGGGGGCGTATTCTTCATTGATGGACCAGGAGAAACTGGAAAAATATTTTTATACCGTGCATTTTTAGCTCATCTTAGATCATAAAATATGATTGCCCTTGATACCGCAATATATGGAGTTGTTGCTGCAATTATGCCTGGTGGAAGAACAACACGTTCACGTTTCAAAATACCAATTGATGTGAGTGAAGGATATAAAGGAAGTATGTCAAAACAAAGTGGAGCTTTCGAGTTGTTACACAAGTAATATGGGATAAAGCACCAATGGCAAAACAGTGGGCAATAGAGTATGTTCGTTATTTATTGCAACATGTAATGAGAAATACTCAAGATTTTGTAGGAAAAGTAGTTGATCTCGGTGGGGATTTCCGGCAAGTTTTACCAGTGGTCCCAAAGGCTACAATCTAACAAACAATATATACAAGTTTCGTTAAAGCAATATTGTGGCCCATAATGAAGAAGATTTCCTTGTCCAGGAACATGAGGTCAAGAAATGATCTTGCCTTTAGTAAGTTCTTACTTAGAGTTGGGAATGGTAATAAACCAACTGACACATAAGGTAACATTGAAATTATGAAAGAAATGATAGTTGATTATGACAATGAGGATGACTCAATTGAACGGTTTATAAAAATCATTATTCCAAATTTGGAACAAATAGCATAGTCTGCTGAATACATGGCATGTCGTTCAATATTGTGCCCTAAAAATGACCATGTGGATAGATTAAACGATAAATTAATCTCTATCTTTCCAGGGGAATAAAGATTATTTGCCAGCTTTGATAAAACCGCTGATGATTCAAACAACTATTACGAGGAAGATTTTTTGAATTCTTTAACTCAAAATGGATATCCGCCTCATAAAATTGGTACTAAAAAGAGATTGTCCCATAATTCTTTTGAGAAACTTGGACCCATCCCGCGGATTGTGCAATGGGACAAGGATGGTCTGTAGAGATTATAAGAATAATGTGATTGATGCAGAAATCGTATTTGGACAATATGTTGGAAAACATGTCTTCATACCTAGGATACCATTATCACCAACTGAAAATTAAGGCTATCAATTCATTTTCAAATGTAAACAATTCCAATTGGACGTTTTTTTACCATGACCATCAATAAAGCACAAGGACAGACCATCCCAAATGTTGGAATCTATTTGCCTTAATTTGGGTTCTCGAACGACCAATTATATGTCGCACTCTATAGGGGAACTTCGATACATACGAAGAAAGTCTTAATAAAACCACCCAACACGAGTTCACAACAAAATAAAACTAAAAATGTGGTCTACAAACAAGTTTTACGTTAAGGTATAATTAGTTTTGTTATTGCATAATATCTTTTGAAGACTGTTAGGAATTTATTGATATTATTTTCATACAGGCCATAACTACATTGATGAAAGTCTCCCATAACTACAAATTTCACGTATGGAGGCATATAAGGTAATAATTTTCATTGTAACATATGAATATTATATATGTAATAGTTCCTTGGATTGACCTGCTAATGAATGTTTATTTTACAGAGGTTGTGGAGATGCATGAAATTGTGCCTGGAGAGCGTTCCAACAAGTATCACGAGCATGGTCAGCTTCTTGATGAACTTTAATTTATGTTATGACGATATTTTATGATTGCTAGAAAATGTATTCGAAAATTGGTGAGAAAAAAAAGTAATAATGATGAATATAGTAACTTTATTGATGCACATATTTGTTTATAGTTTTACTCTCCATCACTTGATTGACTAAAAAAAAAAAGAGTATTTACTCACTGTTTGTCACTCCAAAGGTATGCGGAATTACGTGACGATGTGAAGAAAGATCTTGAAAGTCATGGTGGCCGACCTGATTGCATTGTACGTTGATCCTTCTCATTGAAAATGGACCAACAGAAACAAATTCACCCTCTATATCAAGATCAAGATCAATAAGGCAACTCGAAGGACAAATCAAATTCAAAGGGTTTTAATCTAACTTTATCAAAGCATTCAATTTTATGTTGGTACTTCCGTTTATTTAAATTGGATGGTAAAATACATTGTCAATTTATCTTTTATACCAAGTTCCACTTTGCTCAAGGATATACATAGTGGTATTCCAAGAAGTGGGTGTAATTGTTGTCTGGAACCTCACATTTGGTACTATCCTTTTGTTTCTTACCATTGTAATGTCTCACTGTGTACTTACTACTATCATATCAATTTTACAGAATTCGGCGGCTATATTTCTCTAATCAAGACATACATATTATAATTTAATACTGTTGAATATTATTGATGACTGATATTTAGTATGTTTTTCTTAGGATTTAGATGTTTGATGACCACTAAACTTGTAAAATTTCCGAGAATGGACCAACAACAATAAATTCACCAACTACGTAGGCTACTGAGGGTATTTGCATTTTGTGTTTTCTCATTAATTGTACTTTATAATGCCTTATCTTACCGTCCCATATTTCATATTTCGAATCCTTATCTTTTGCAGGTTCATGCAACCCTAGATCACATACAAGGTTGTGTTACCTATTTCACAGGTGTCGGGCCGAACCAGCTTCAACCATGGATAACATTTACTTGTGATGCTCTATTGATACGTGGATGTTGTGCATGTTGAAAACATTGGGTATAAACTTGAGCTCTTAAGAACATTGGCACAATCAGTAAAAAATATATCCTTAACCCACTTTATCTTTCAACATGGAAATTACGCAAATGACGAGATTTTTTTTTTAACTTTTGCACTTAATTTCTAATTTTTTATATCGAACTTTGGCCAACCTTTCTCAGGATGGGTGTTCTGAGCAGCTTTACAAGTCAGTTAAATCACAGGTAAGATAGCAGATAACATATTCATATGAATGTCAATTCTTCCATGACATCACTCAACTGTCCCGATGTATTTGTTGAAAAGTAGATCTTTACATTGCGGAAGGACACATTTGTACATCCAGCCTATGACTACAAGGAATTTTCCGTAAGAATACTCCTAAATTTAGTTGTTTTTCTTTAATTGCATACACAATTGAAGTTTCTTACATTTGTGGTTATTTAGGTGAGTACTATTGAAAAAGAGATGCTACACAATCCCCGCCTGACAAAAGATGAGGTAATATCACTTTGACAGAAATGGATATATTTGCACACACATACATGTTATTTTATTGACTTTATTTTTCAATAAGAAATCATTACGACCATGTTGACACCTTTTCCAGGACGGGAATAATTTTACTTTCAGGTTGCGAGTAATTCCCATTTTACGCGAGGCAAATGACGACACTCCGAAACGACAGCAATAAGAGCGAGTTGTTACCGACCCCTCATGTGGGGCCCACATTTGCAGGTGGTGCAGCTACTGATTTCTCCCTCAAATCGTACATGACAAAATTGAGTTGCATGGATGAATCTGGTTACGTCCAGTCCTCAGAGATCGTGGACAAATGAACCAGACCACATGAGCCTTTGTTAAGGTAAATGGAAAACAATATGTTTTCTTTTTTAAGTTAAGTCACGTATCTATACTTTTTCTGACAAGCCATGTTTCTTGCAAGTACCATTGGGCTTTTCAGGTTTGCTCAAATCACCAAAAATTGAAATTTACACTCAGCATTTGTCTGTCTAGGGTCTTGCTATGTTTGAAGAGTGCTCTGAGAATTGCGAATGCTGTTAAACAAATGCCCAATGCAAGGTCCGACTCCTTATAGAGATACTGAACAAGTGAGGTTGCATATAATTTCACTTTGGTATGACCACAATTCAGATCAAAGCAGTATCACAAAAAATCATCAGTTATAATAAAAATGTAATTTAGATTTGAAAAAAACACTTACATAAAAATTGGCAGGTACTAAAGTTAGAGTACACATTTTTGTAGTTTTATATGACAAATATGACGTTTGGTATAACTCAGATTGATTGTTTAATTTAAAAGTTATCGCTGACAAAATATTTAATATTTAAACTCAATTGTGTATAAATACTCTTAGTCCTATTTTTCCAGTTTAATTTTAAAAGTTAGCTTGGACTCCTAATATTCTGTAGGTTTTTATTGATGCCCAAGTTTAGTTTAGCTTCTAACCTTTTCATATATGATATCTTTTATTATTGAATGTTGTTGGTTTTGTTTCCAATCATTGTCTTCTGCAAGTATGTGGTGTGCACTCGATCTGTTTCTATTAGTATGTATTTCATTATGTTTCTTTTATTTTTAATTCACTTAAAATGTGTTATGATAAGGACATGTATCTTTTTTTTTTATTTGATTGGGCTATTACAATACAAGTGTTAATTCATGTACATGTTGATTGATTTCATGATGCATGATTTGAAACCCTCCAAACTCCTTCAATTCCAGCAAAACATTCAAACATTTCCTCCTCATTAATGGCGAATTTTATAGTAGCAATTACAAATTCACCAATCGTTTATCGACAAATAGCAAAAAATACATCCTCAATATCAATATCAACAGGTCAAGCATATTCCACCAGCTTACAATTAGGATTGGTTTTCGAGGCTCAGTTGTTTTCGAGGCTCAGTTCAAGCCTATGCAACAGCCAATGAGCCAGCTGCAGGATTTCATTTACCTCATCGAGACCTACACGTTGTCATCTACTGACAACCCTTCCCTGCAGAACCTCTTAAGCCCATTCTCTCGTGAAGAGTCTACCCTATTGATCTTTAATCGCTATCCTTCGAACAGATCGCTTTGGGAATGCAGGTTATGAATATAGCTTCTCATTTTGGTATGCCACAGTTGGAAGAACACGGGACCCCTAATACAAGGTTTCAAACCTTACGGCCCCGTTGCCTTCTTTTCCAGGACGATAATTTTTTGGACTTCCAAATTGTGAGCAATTTCCATTGTAAGTGCGGTGAATACAATGTCGACACCCCGAAACGGCAACAATGAGAGCGAGTTGGCTCATGTTGGTCTTTTGAGTCATTATTTTTTCATCATATGCAGATGTAGCTCTCCGATAGTGGCAATACATGTGGCAGAAGGGTGAGACAATGGACTTGAATACCAAAAAAACTTATGCTTTCTCATTCTTGTAACTGTAATCAATGTATATGCTTTCAAAACTCTTGTGCTAAGTCTTTCATGATATTTGTTTTTTTTTTCTTTTAATTGTTCATAAATGACTTATAGCAATGGACATACACAATCGCTTATATTCCTTTTTAAGGTTTGTTTTTGTCATGCTACGTGATCAAGCTTGGTATGTTTTTATAGATGCAACTCATTAGCAGTAATTAATGGGCCAATTATTTGTTAATCTTTGTACTTTACTCAAATTCTTTTTGAGTCACAATTATTTTCATCATATGCAGATGTAACTACGAATTCTTGCTACTGGAAGTTCTTTCAGATTTATTTTTATATTGTTGTTCATGAGATTGTCTTGTTAGCATCTTTTGATCCTCTCCTTTTTGGGGAGGCTGAGATGTTTTATTTTACATTTTATTTGTTGACATAGAGATCTTGTAAAAACCTAGAGTAGATTAATAATGATATATATATATATATATATATATATATAAGTTTCTTTTGAAACTATAACACGTCTTATTTATTTACTTACACCGATGGATGCTTGTCGTCGAATAGATGTGATCAATTAAATTCCTTCGCCAAACAAACAGGGTATAAAAAATTCATATTTATTTAAAAAAAAATGAAACTAACCAAACATAAACTACTTTTTTGGGTTATAATTAAGGGCTATCCCGATTTTCAGACTCAATACTCTTGTCGGAAAGATAGTACACCCACATCCTCTAATATTATAAATCGAACAATCAAATACAATTTTTATTTTCAAAATAATATAAATAGTTATATTGATAAAATGATATGTCTGAAAGTAGTAATGTAACTCGAGCAATCACATATATTTATACATTTAAAAATAATGTAAATGGTTATTTAAAAATTATGATATTTTATTATAAAACATAAATAATTGAACAAACATATAGATATATGCACATGAAATGTAAAAAAGTATGGAATTTACTCGAACGAAGATTATTATAAAGATAATATCAAATTACAAAGTAATTCATTTATATTAGTAATTAATCATGATTCGTGATATTTGATAGTACATAATTAAACAATCAAATTGGTATAATAATTATCAAGTTATTATTTTCCATAACTAAGGATGTAGAGAGTATCCCTCCCCCTATATATTAATCCAGAACGCACTGAGCCTACGTAGCTGCTTCTGGTGTTTCGGAATCATATGTGGCAAACTTACATGTTTCGTTATTAGGCTTGCGCAAATTTTAATTTAATTCCAAACAAAAAATAATTAGGTTCGGATTACCATAAATATGTTGATTATTTATGGTCATTTTACATGTATTAATTGCATTTTAATATCATTCCTTATTATGGCTATGTTTGGTAAAATTAGCTGATAAGCTAGCTGATAGCTGATAAGCTAGCTTATAGCTTATATGTAATTTTTGAACTTATAACTTATAGCTTATGACTTATAGCTGAAAAGCTAGCTTATATGATAAAAATGTTTGGTAAAATTAGCTGATAAGCTAGTTGGAATAAAAAATTCAACTAGCTTATTTGAAAAGCTACCTAAACAAGCTTATCAAATAAGCTCGAGCTTTTTAAATAAGCTGGTCCAACCAAACGGGGCTTATTTGAGTAGAGAAAGCTTATAAACTAACCAAATAAGCTATAAGCTAGCTTATTTGGTTTACCAAACATAGCCTATAACTATTGAATTGTATATTTTAAAAGTTAATAACTTTTGTATTTTTTATCTGTTTTACATATGTAATATATCAAATTAATCTTCTTTTGATGAGCTTCGATTTAACATCCACATTGTATGTATAAGAAATAATTTATAATTATCTTTATAACAATAATAAAATTATTTTTAATATTAATTAGAAAAATAAAATTATTTATCAACTAATATACTTATATTTCAAGTAGTTATATGATATAAGTTATAAAAACTAATACTACATAATATAACACATGTAAGTCATAAGTAACACATATCATTCTAAAATATATAGTAATATATTTTTTTGTAAAAAATAAAACTAAATTTAATATAGTTTTCTCATTAATTTTAAAATTTAAGAATAATTTCTTAATAAGCACCCGTGTAGTACATGGGTGTTGTACTAGTATTGTAATAAATTGCTACAAAATTTTAAAAATGATGATATGTTTAACTAGTACGTACCCCGTGCAATGCACGGGACAAAGATATTAAATGAGTTATTTTCACAGTCTTGTCCGTTTAAGTCTAAAAGGTAATAATGTTATTATCTATTTTTTACCTCTTTTAATCAACATTAAGTCTAAAAAATTATTAAGACGCCCTCTGATAAATATGTATGGAGTTATGTGTTCGTGTCTCATAAGTCACAAACATTATGAATAACATTACAAATTATTCATTCAAACTTTTATTCATTGCAAATATATTAAAATAGTTTATATAAGAGCCATTAAATACCACTTTCAATATATTTATGAATAAAAAATATATAAAATTTCTGGTGTGTTCAAATTTAAATAATTTTTTATGGGCTCAATTTTAAATCATCCAGACATTTGGTCAAACGCATATGTGTGTTCAAATTTAAATCATTGTCATTATGGTCGGTTGAAATTTAAATCATCTAGCATGGTACTGTGATGTGTATTATATATATATATATATAATTTTTTTAACAAATAATATATGTGCTTTATAAAAATAATAATAATAATTTCATAAGATTTTAAATGTAAAATTTGGTTTTTAATCACAATTGAAAAATCATGGTAAGTTGTATTGAAAAGGTTTTATGAGATAAAAAAATTAACTAAAATAATTAAATAAAATACTTGATGGAAATAAAATGTATTAATTACCTTTAACTTTTCTTACTACTAATTCTAGTAAATATAATGCATTTTTATATAAGTATAGATTTTACCAATTTATTCACGTGTCAAATTTATCCCTTTTTTCCGGGAATTAAAGCCCATACAATATGTAATTAATTTACGGAACAATATGTAAATAAATCCATATAGATGCATTTACCTTTTTTTTACGGAATCAATTGATTTAATTAATTTAATTATTTTTTTACAGAAACACTCATTCGGCAAGAGATTCTAAATTCCATATTGCAGAGATTCTAATCGGAAAAAACATCTATTATATATAATAGAAAGTTTGTTAAGTTTATAGAGATTCTAATCGAAAAAAATGTCTATTCCATATTTATAGAGATTCTAATCGGAAAAACATCTATTCCATATTACAATATGTAATTAATGAAAGTTTGTTAAGTTACTAATTTTAGACAATAATTAATGAATTTGGCGGAAAAAATTACTAAAAATGAATTAAATTAATCCTTATTATATAATAATAGATTATGGCGTAGAGAGTATGTTGCAACGAATTATTGTTGTTTGTAAAATTAGGAATGTACCTTTATGTAACATACGAAAGACCGGCAATCACATATGTTTAATTTTTTAAATATGAAATAAACAAATATATTATAGTGCACATGAAATGTAAAAGTGTTTAAATTGCTTGGAAGAGTATATTATTATAAATACAATATCAAAATATAAACTCAGTCATTTAGATTAATTTTTAAACCATAATTCACATTAATTGTTTTTTTTTTTTTCCGGAACGATAGAGAATTCACATTAATTGTTAGTACCTAAAATATTGGGACATGTACAATAATTAACAATAAACTCACGTTGTTGAATTCACATATTTGATGATAAATATTATACTTAATTATGACATTGTATATAAATTATTTATTTGTCCATGCCATAGGTTTTCAAAATGCTCTAACTAAACGATGTTTTTCAATATCACAATTCCAATTAAATTAATGTCATATTTGTTAGAGGTATGTTGTAAAAGTTCGATTTTTAAGACTCTAGTAATTCCATTTTGATTTAGTCATCATGTTTAAGTCAAAGTACATATGCTTGCAGTTTATTTATTTATGCAATCATACTCCTTATCATACATTGAGATAGTGTGGTTCGTGGTGTCTCGAACAGAAAGATCACCTATCGGTTCCTTGTAAGACTAAACTATTCGTTCACAGTCTGGACAAGCAGTGAGACCCCTCTTGGAAAAAGATTGTAGTGTATTTTTGATCCAGTTTATCTTTGATTTGAAAACTACACTAGTACTTATGTTAAGTATTGAACAGGACCACATAAGAATAAGATTATGAGACTCACTGATCGTTGTTATAATCTAGACATTCAGCAATTGATGCGTACTCTTAAACTGTAAGATAATATAAAACGGGCATATGTATTCATTACTTGTTTATTTGATTTACTAAGGGTGATTCATATTCTGCTCGGATGACATACTCGGTATTTTGGTAAATAAGTGTGTTTATATGATGTGTTGCTATAAATTATTTACGGTCACTGTGTCTCAGCGCACTGGGTTGATAACGTCCCCGATGAGATCAATCATGAATATTATGTGAAACCCTGCAGGCGGATGTGTTTCGACATAGTGATTAAGGATCTGAGTGGTACTAGTTTCAGAAATGAATATATAAGAAGTTGATTATTTATTTATTTGGTCAGTAATTTAATTAATCAACGAACGTTATATCTTAAACACGAGAGATAAATCGATCAATTAAATTAATATTTATTAATCAAGTGGAGTTCGAATGGAGAGAGCAATATTATTACTCTAGTAGAATATTTTATTATTTAATTTTTTTTAGGAATTAAGAATAAATTATATTTCATAATTAAGATTTCATTAGGTGAGGATTATTCCTTCTAGAATATTACCTAGGGTTAGGAGATTATGAAGTCTTCTAGAAAGTAATAAAATGTTAGGAGGAATAGGACTTCTACATGTGATAGGATATGGAGCATAATTAGGATTCCTAAGTCTAATGAGATAATCTAGCACCTCCTTAATGTCCCTAATGTGGCCTATAAATACACAATGTCTCAATCTCTCTCTTTAATGCGTGTGATCCAATTTTATGGTTCCTATTTGGAAGAGAAAAATTGTGTTCATATATTTCAGAGTTAGGGAGTTTCGATTAATCGCCCACTAACATTGTTAGAAGTAGGTGAAAGGATATACATTAGAAAGCTTTATGATACAATTTATTCGAGCATGTATATTTATATATATTTTCCGGCGACTCCATGACTTTCCGGTGACTGACCGGCGCTTAGACGGTGATTGGCAAGACGCTGGAATATTCCAGTCACGGCCAAGCCCCAGCAGTGCATTCAGATTCGTGTCCGGGTGTCCAGCTTGTGTCCGCGGCCCAGCAGATTCAAGCCAAGTACGCGCGCGCAATGTCCTGGCGTGAAGGAAGTCCAGTGCGAAGCCCGTTCGCAGAAGGCCCAGATCCCAGCAGATGAGCGAAGTCCACAAAGCATCGGGCGGCCCAACTTCACACGCGAGGCCCACTACGCGCGCCAGCCAAGCAGAGGAAAGGAACGCATGCGGGCCGTTTCAGCCCGCGCGGCCCGATCTTCCTCACATATGGCAGCCCGCGTAAAGCCCGCGTTAGCCGCGTCCTAGCCCGCACATCAACCAGCAGTAGCCCGGGAGCAGCACGGTCTCAGCCCACGTGGAAGCCCAGCCTGCCAGCGCATATCCTTGGCCCAATTTCTACTTGTGTCAGCCGCCCAACAGCTCCAGCACGCGTCCAGCGGGCCAGGTGCTGTCCAGTGAAGCCCAGCTTGAGCAGATCCGGTTCAGCACGCACAAAACCGGCCCAGGAGCGGTTCAACTAGGTCCATAAGCCCCGTTTCGTGCACAAGGCGGTTCCCGAACGGTCTGAGCAATCCGACTAACCTGCCAAAGGTCCGAGACGAGCCTGACGAGCAACCGGAGCACCCCGAACACTCGATTAGGATCGAGAAAGGCCAAGTCCGGCTGCCCGTCGGGCTTTGGTGTTCAGACGATCTCCATCAACGAAAATCAGAAACGTCTCAGAGTCGACAAAAATTTTAAACCGTAAGTCCTAATGCTATCTATAGATTCTGCTGCGTTAAAATTATAATTCAATAATTTTGAATGTTCACATTGTCGACGTTCCTAATAGAACCCAACAATATTTGCATGTAAAATATAATTTTTACAATAAATAAGCATAATAAGAATAGTACTATGTCAAAAATAAATTAATAGCATAATTTCCAATTTACTTATTCTACTAATTAATTTTTGATATAGTACTATTCTTATGATGCTTATTTATTGAAAAAATTATATTTTTCAAACTGTTTGTAAATTAATTAAGAAGGTTGTGGACATCATTTTAAAAGAGGACAAGTATTTTAATGCATCAATATATAATTAAACACCATCAAAATATTTTTTCAATGAACAATCATCATAGCACCAAAAAAAAAAAA
>CACSLK010009714.1:4263127-4280534 GCA_902706635.1 Striga hermonthica
AAAAAAAAGAGAAACACAATGACTATGGTTAAACATTAACATAGGATCACTACAAGAAAAACGGTATTTGGCCTCGCGACGCTTATTAATGATGATTATTGGCGAGAAAGGCCAAATACAGTTTTTCTTGTAGTGGATAGTAAAAAATAACATAAAAACTAAGAACAAATTCCATCCAAAATAGGATAATGTACATTATTTGTGCAAAACTTCAACCGTTAATTCTATTAATAAGATAATAGGTTGTTGAATAGCCCTACATGAAATATTGTGTACTATGAAATATATCTGATATTAAATTAAATTCTTTTTCTAGTTAGAAGTCATTATTAAATAGAATACTTATAATAAATATAAAGAATTTTAACTCCAAGTATACATAATTTTAATCAAATAGTGATACCTATTATACGTCCATATCATAAACTGCATAAATCATATATTATATATAACCTTTACATACATAACTTTACTCCACGTTTTGAGATTAAAAGAAACCGTAAGACCTACCATTGTAAGATCGTCGTTTGTAAGTCAATTTACTCTATCTAATTTTTAATTACATTATATCTAATTTTTAATTACATTATATAGACATTTTATCTCTAACATTATTGTTTATTATTAATAATATCAGGTAGGATCAAAGATAAAATTATGTGGAACACCACCGTATTTAAATATTGGCCAAAAAACATTAACGATCCAATTGAAACCTCTACGATTAGGTTCGGATGCCCATGTGAAAAAAATGGTTCAATGCGGATACAAAAGATGATAATGGTCGATGCCAAAACACATTCACGATCCAATTGAAACCTCTACAATTAGGTTTGGATGCCCCATGTGGAAAAAACGGTTCAATGCGAATACAAAAGATGATAATGGTCGACAAGAATTTACATATATGTACATGATTTAATTTTTAGATGTTTACCTTCAATTTTTTCACATACACTACACAATTTATTTTTAGTTTTCTGGGATTTTATTACAAAAAAATGTTTGTATATCATGGATTTTATATTTAACGAAATAAATTGGTGATAGTTTTTTATGATATTTCTCATATTCTTCATCTATCACCTCCCTGTTTTTTACATCTTTCTTTTCTTTGTATTAATTTTCTTTCGCACAACATAATAAAATGTACTTGTTGAAGTCATTTATATAATAGTATTAAGAACCAAAATGAGTCCCTGTGTTTTACATCTTTGTTTCTTTGTATTAAATTTTCTTCCAAACAAAATAATAAAATTATCACTCATTTTGGTTCTTAATACTATTATATAAATGACTTCAACAGGTACATTTTATTATTTTGTTCGAAAGAAAATTAATACAAAGAAAAAAAGATGTAAAAAATAGAGAGGTGATAAAATGAAGAATATGAGAAAAACTATATAACTTATACAAACATCATATATACAAAACTATCACCAATTTATTTCCTTCAATATAAACTCCATCATATACAAACATTGTTTTGTAATAAAATTCTTAAAAAAAATAAAAAATAAATTGTGTAGTCAATAATGCATGTGAAAAATTTGAAAGTAAGCATTCCATATAAATTAAATCATGTAGTTACATTCTTGTCGACCATTATCATCTTTTGTATCGCACGAACCGTTTTTTCCACATAGGACATCCAAACCTAATCGCAGAGATTCCAATTGGATCGTGAATGTGTTTTGGTCGTTGACCATTATCATCTTTTGTATCCGCATTGGACCGTTTTTTCCACATGGGCATCCGAACCAAAATGTAGCGGTTTCAATTGGATCGTGAATGTGTTTTGACCAATATTCAAATACGGTGGAGTTCGACATAATTTTATCTTTTATCCTACGTGATATTATTAATAATACACAATAATGTTAGAGATAAAAAGTCTGTAATATAATTAAAAATTTGATAGAGTAAAGATTTTGTAATGGTAGGTCTTACGGTTTCTCCTAATCTCAAAACGTGGAGTAATGTTACGTATCTAAATAGTAAATATAATATATGGTTTATGCAGTTTATGATATGGACGTTTAATAGGTATCCCTGTTTGATTAGAATTATGTATACTTAAAGTTAAAATTCTTTATATTTATTATAAGTGTTCTATTTAATAAGAACTTCTAACTATAAAAACTTTAATTTAATATCAGATATATTTCGTAGTATACAATATTTCATAGTTGTGGGTTATTCGACAACCTATTATCTTATTAATAGAATTGGTGGTGAAGTTTTACACGAATGAAGTGTTGGAAATCATTAATAAAAAATTTGGTATGACCCGATTTTGACTGATTTGTTGATGGCTAAATATTTAATTCGGATTGAATTAAATTGTGTAGAATACATTCTACGTCCCGAGTAGAAACTCGTGGTATATTTAATTTCTCAATACTGATTTCCGGTGAGTGAGAAATAAATATTAGCCATAAATAGGCACGCAGAACGTTGGTTGTGGAATTCGAATGGTCAAATGTCTTATCCCACATGGAACACTTAAATGAGAGTAACTCTCGATATTATGATAAGGAGAGTTGGAGAAGTCACAACAATAACAAAGTTATGTACCAAATGTTGGTATATAAACCGAGTTGATTTTGGACTCGGGTTTCGTCACAACCCGTGTGACATCGTGCCAGGTACATTGAACCTGGACGTGTGACCTTTCAACCAAATAACAGTTTCAAGAGTTATGATGTGAACTAATGGTGAGTTAAACCTGAAACGTTTTGCAATTAAAACCAAACCATGAATGGTTGTTAATGGCTTGATGGTTACAAGCCATGAATGGTTGTTAATGGTTTGGTGGTTACAAGTAATAGTCATCAAAACCAGCCATGAATGACCTTTAATGGCTTAGTGGTTACAAAATGAAGAGTCATCTCCACCTAGGTGAAGTCCTATAAATAGGACATAGAGTTGTAGAGGAAAGTAGATTGAACGAGACACGAAAATTCTCATCTGCATTCTCAACTCTCTCATCCCTCATAGCCTCACGCATACATAGTTCTCAGTTCTCGACTCTATTTTTGTTCGCTGGAACTCTAAAGACTGGTGTGCTACAGCTTCCGAGTGTATAGTCGTTGTATCTTTGGGGACATTACGCACAGACCCGTCAGCACTATACGGGGCGTATTTGTCTTGCGGAAAGATTTCAATCGCCTCAGCTTTAATCTGTCTGCATTCGAGTTGTATTTTATATTTCTTGTTTAGTTCATATTGTACGAACTGAACTGTTCAGTCAGTTCTTAGGTTCCTGTTGTAATCATAACACAAATTGTGTAACAATCGCAAGACAAATATAGTCAACCTACTGAACTGATGGCATCCACCGGAGGAAGGATCACAAACTCAACATCCGATCAACCCGGCTATGGCTAAGGACCACAAGAGTCCTAAGAAGGCTGGGCCGAAGAAGGCTCATTCGATCGCCCTTGTTGTTGAACACGGCCGTGTGCCGTGTGAACTGACCGACTTTGATATGTCGGCGATGGTGTTTGAAGCCAATTTGGTGGATAACCCAAGGGAGTGATACATCGATACTAGTGCCACTCGTCATGTGTGTTATTATAAAAATCGGATTGCATAGTGAGCATGACAATTTTGTAAAAGTCAAAATTCTTTCATTTTTTTATTAAAATAATTTATTTACCATACAATCGAGAATTTGAATTAGACAAAACACTCTAACATGTATCTTTACCTAATTGTAGCTGATCATGTTTATTATAAAAAATCAGATTACATAAAAATCGGGCCAAATTTCAAATTAAAATTTAAAAATATTTCATCATTTGATTACTACTTTCTTTAATTCAGCCTTTTTTTAAACATAAAACAAAGTCATATAATATTAATTTTAAATTCAAAATGAAATCGGATTGTAACATCCTAAAAATTTGGGTTCGGTTTAATTATCTAGAATACAAATTTGAAATTGATTGAAATACACTTATAAAATAACTAATGATTTCATACACTTACAAAATATCGTATATATTCTGCTAAATGATTTAGTCGATTTATTTAAGACTATCTACAATCTTAATATAATTCGTGGCGATAGACGATGTACCAAAAGACCAAACAAATAATTTTGTGTACAATGATGTGTTTAATAATATATAACGTTACATTGTGTTTCATTTCAATATATGTATTTTACGTTCTTTCAATCATCCAAATTTAACTCCTTACCTTAATAAAACTAGCTCGTACATCGCACGGGTACCGCACTAGAAGTATATTATTTCTAATGAAATATGAGAATTCAACAACGTGAGTTTATTGTTAATTACTGTCCAAGAGCCTCCTTATTTCTCTTTTTTATCTCAAAAATAGGGATTTTCTCACAAAAACTGTCTCCAACAGTTCCCCTAAACTTGGTCCTATTTTTAGGGTGACCTCAAATAGAGGCTTCTCTTCCTCATTTCTGGGGAGGGAAAAACGACCCCCCATTTCAAATAATAATAATAATAATAATAATAATAATAATAATAATAATTTAAAAAGAAATAATATTATATTAATACATGAAAAAATATAACAAATAATTAATAATAAATTACTAATAATAATAATTAAAATTAAAAAATTAAAAAAATAAAAATTGTTCAAAAAAATAATTTATTTGATTAAAAATTAATAAATTATAATAACAATTAGTATAATAATAATAATAATCTAAAAAGAAATAATATTATATTAATAAAGGAAAAATTATAAAAAATAATTAATAATAAATTACTAATTATAATAATTAAAAAATTAGTGAATATTATAAAATTAGTTAATTACTATTATAATCATTAACAATTACAATATCAAGTGGGCTTCAAGTGGGCTTTTAGATAGATTTGTGGGCCTGGTTCATATTCAAATTATAAAATAGGGAGTCTCTTGGAGAACAACAGAAAATAGGAAGCAAATGGATATAAGATGACTACTTATTTTTCCAAATAAGAAGTCTAAAATAAGAAGTCTCTTGGAGATGCTCTAACAATTAATATGAATCCTCCCTATATATAAAAATCTCGAATGCGCTGAGCCTACGTGGCTGCTTCTGGTGCTTCGTAATCCTACTTGACGAAGAATCATGCTTCGTAATTAGGTTTGGACAAATAATATTGATATATTAATAATTAATAATCTAGATTCAGACATTCTATAAATATTATTTATCTAACTTAGGTATTTTAATATCACTTGTACTAATATAACCCTTTAATTATTTGTAATTTTACATACTGAGGCATTAAGTGACTAATATATCCCTGACTTTGATTTGTTTCTTTCAATTAACTATTAAATTGTAAATGTATTTTAAGTTAATAATTTTTGTATTTCTTATCGGTTTTACATATATTATATATCAAATTAATCATTTTTTGATGATCTTCGATTTGACATCCATATTGTATATATAAAATAAATAAATTATATTTATCTTTATAATAATAAATAATAATAATATATTAAAATTCATTAGAAAAATAAAATTATTTATCAATTGATATATTTATTTTTAATGTAGTTATATGTTGTAAATTAAAAAAATTATAATATGACACATGTAAGTCGCACAAATAAAAAGTGTCATACTAAATATATAATAATATATATTTTTGTAAAAGGTATTTAATATTTCAACTATTTTTTCTCACTAATTTTAGATTTTTTTAGAAAAAAATTAGCAAGGACTCGTATAATACACGAGTGTTGTACTAGTTATGGTTTAAAACTTAATTTAAATGACAGAGTTTATATTTTGATATTGTCTTTGTAATAATATACTCTTCCAAGCAAAATAAACGCTTTTACGTTTCATCTGCACTATAATATATTTGTTTATTTTATATTTTAAGATGAAATATCATAATTGTTTAAGCAACTTTTTCTAGAAAATTAGTACAGAGCCCACGGGTGCACAATTTTAAGGTCATTTATCCAGCCTTATAATTATATAAATGAATAAAAAAATATACGGGATATATAGTACGTGATTTGTGCGAGACACGAGATATATTTATTCGGGGATTATCATATTATAAGATGCAATATTCAATAAAAGTTTACAATACGCAGGAAAATTGTACAATAAACACAAATAATCATATATTATTAAAGACCTTATTGTACACAACATTATGAGTTTGATTATTGGGTACTCCTCATTCTCGCAAACTAATATCTCCAACCCCCTTCTGTTAGTTGCACGCGAAACAACAACACATCATTGGTCATGACTAAAGACAAATTTCTTTAAAAAAATATCAACGTGGGATAAAGAATATCTCTGCCTCTTGTTTATGGTTATGACATGCGAAACATGTACAAAATATCAAAATACTTACACTAAAAATATAAAAAAATAAAATAAAAAATATATGTTACAAAGTTCGAAATTAAAAAAAATTCAAATAATTTGGCTTACAGTTTTATCAAGCAGAACCAACTCGAGATATGATTTGTATGTGCTGCCCCAGTCTTGAAAAAATATTTCACAATTCGAACTTTGAGCATAGGTCTACTAAACCTATTGACTTGTTTGATTAAGTCAAATTTTATTGTTTTAAATAAAAGATTGACTGGGGATATTTTTTGTTCGCGCGATGTTGACAGTGAGGAAGATAATGACTCGATATTTTTAAATTTGTAATTTATAATGAATAGAGTAGATATATATTGCTGTTAATATTTTTATGAAAAAATCTGAATATACAGAAATCAGTTTGAACAAAATCAGAACAGATTTCCATACAATTAGATAATAAATAAAACCTTTTTATTTTAGTAAAGATTTTACGTACTTATTTTTTACTTATCGGATGTTATGATATTTTTTTTTTCTTAAATTATTTTTATGGGATATAAGACAAATACAATTAGATGATTGAACAAAATCAGAAAAGATTTCCATACAATTAGATAATAAGAATGAATTAGATAAGAAATTTTGAATGTGTCTTTTTTTAGTATAGATATAAACTTTACGTACAATTTTTGGCTTCGCCGATTTTATGAGATTTTTTTTGACTAAATCGATGTTATTATGGAATAAAATAAATAAAACAGCTTTTTTTTTATTTTAGTAAAGATTTTAGGTATTTTTTTAATAAAAAAATAAAATAAATATTTATATATAAATAAATAAAATAATTATATAAAATTATTGTTTTCTTTTAGTAAAGATGTTACAGGATTTTTTTTTCTTAAACCGATTTTATAGGATACTAGTACAGAGCCCGTGCGATGCACGGGGTGCACAATTTTAAGGTCATTTATCAATTCTTATAATTATATAAATGAATAAAAAATATACGGGATATATATAGTATGTTACATGTAATAGGCCAAAATGTGAACACGGGTGATGCACGGGGTGCACAATTTTAAGGTCATTTATTAGTACAGAGCCCGTGCGATGCACGGGGTGCACAATTTTCTAGTATGTGTAATAGAAATGCATACCGTATGCACGGGACAGAAGCACTAAATTAGTCATTTCCACAAAGCTTGCCCGTTAAGTAGCTCCTGAACACGGATGCACAATTTGTAGTACATACCATAAAATCAGAACAGATTTCCATACAATTAGATAATAAATTAGATAATAAATAAATCCTTTTTATTTTAGTAAAGATTTTACGTACTTTATTTTTTTACTTATCGGATGTTATGGGATTTTTTTTGTTAAATCGATTTTATGGAATATAATACAATTACAATTAGTGGATTGAACAAAATCAGAACATATTTCATACAATTAGATAATAAAAATGAATTAGATAAGGAAAAGAAAGAATTAGATAAGAAAAAGAAAGAATTAGATAAGGAATTTTGAATCTGATTTTTTTTTTTTTTTTGATGATAGACTTTACGTAAAAATTTTGACTTCACTGATTTTATGGGATTTATTTTGACAAAATAGATGTTAATATGGAATAAGACAAATAAATAAAGTCTTTTTATTTTAGTAAAGATTTTACGTCTTTTTTTTTACTTGTCAGATGTTATGTGATTTTTTTTTTCTTAAACTGATTTTATGGGATATAAGACAAATAATAAAATAATTAAATAAAATTTGGATAGAAATAGCAATGCATTAATTACGTTGCCTTTTCAATCTACTAAATTTGGTAAATAGGATACCTTATATAATAAGTATAGATACACATAAATAACATGCCAAAATTTTAAGAGTAATTAATGTATTTTAATTTATTATCTAGCAATCAGTAATATCATTTAATGATGTGATCATTATCTCTTAAATGATAAATAAAATATTAACTTAAAAAAATATTTGTTTTTTATATACTCAAATAAAAATTAAAAAATACTATTGACAAATATGAATTATAATATATATCAGTAAAATCATTGCAGAAGTTAATAAAATTATTTAAGGAAAGAATCTTTTTGATCATATTTGAATAGGAAATATATATATGCAAGCAATTAATGCATATAGTAAAAAATTTCTAAATAAAGTATGCATTAAATGTGAGTTGAATTTTTTTTGCTATTATTTTTGGTAAATAGTATGGCTTTTAATATAAGTATAGATAAGACAAATAAATAAAACAATTATATAAAATTATGGATAAAAATAGTAATGCATTAATTACGTTGACTTCTCAACCTACTAAATTTGGTAAATAGGATACTTATTTTGTATGTTACATAAATATACTTTCCTAATTTTATAACCAATATTAATTCATTGCAACATACTCTCTACGTCGGTCATTACACATATCATTATTTTTAAATTAATTAGCAGTTTATTACAGCACACTCTCTCATCCTTAGTTATGGAAAAATTTAACTTGATAATTATTGTACCAATTTGTTTTGTTTAATTATGTACTATCAAATATCATGAATCATGATTTAATTACTAATTAAATTAATTATTTTATAGTTTGATATTATCTTTATAATAATCTTTCGTTCGAGTAAATTTCAGACTTTTTACATTTCATGTGTATATATCTATATGTTTGTTCATTTATTTATGTTTTATAATGAAATATCATAATTTTTAAATAACCATTTACATTATCTTTAAATGTATTAAATATATACTAGTACAACACCCGTGTATTACACGAGTGCTTGTTAAAAAATTATTCTTAAATTTTAAAATTAATGAGAAAACTATATTAAATTTAGTTTACTTTTTTACCAAAAAAAATATTACTATATCTTTTAGATTGATATGTGTTATATTATATTAATTTTTATAACTTATATCATATAACTACTTGAATTATAAATATATTAGTTGATAAATAATTTTATTTTTTCTAATTAATATTAAAAATAATTTTATTATTGTTATAAAGATAAATATAAATTATTTTTTTTTATACATACAATATGGATGTTAAATCGAAGCTCATCAAAAGAAGATTAATTTGATATATTACATATGTAAAACTGATAAAAAATACAAAAGTTATTAACTTTTAAAATATATATACAGTTCAATAGTGTAATAAGGAATGATATTAAAATACAATTAATATGTAACATGACCATAAATAATCAACATATTTATGGTAATCCGAACCTAATTATTTTTTTGTTAGGAATTAAATTAAAATTTATCCAAGCCTAATAACGAAGCATGTAATTTTGCCACATAGGATTCCGAAGCACCAGAAGCAGCCACGTAGGCTTAGCGCATTCTGTATTAATATAAAGGGGGATGATTGCTCGATTTGCATTAGTTTTTTAAGATATATGTTGGATTATAGGATTGAGATTTGAGAACATGATATTTGAGTGAAGAACACAGAGAGAAAAAGAAAGGAATGATTATATTTCTGTAGAACGATAAAATGAAAAGTGGGTGCAAGATGAAGGGTGTTATCCCTGTAGACATCGAAATTTTAATGTTTTATTAATTAATGTATTTATTTATTTTAAGTCATAAATTAAAGATAAATTAGATATTAGATTAATAAAGTTATTATTTCTTGCTCACCAAGTCAAATCTTAGGATAAAGAAAGAGATTATATCAAATTTTATGATAAGGAAATAGTTATAAAAAATCAAGAAAGACGAACCAAATTGATGTCTTCTTTTCCAATACTCTCTCTCTTACACCTATAAATAGGGCTCTTCTCAAGGTACAAAATCACACCTCATAAATCAAAGTCACCTCATAAATTAAAGTCTCAAGTTCAACAGCTCTTAAGAACTCTCTTGAAGATTTGAAGACGTTCTTGAAGATCCAAAGACCTTCAAGTTAGAGATCGATATTCAATACGGAATTAAGTCTTGTAACCTTCGAAGTACGCTCGATGGACAAGAAGGCCAAGAATCTTGTCCATCAAGAAGAAAAAGAGGCGGCGACACTTCCCCAAGAAGTAAAGAGATGACTTCCACTCTTCTCATATCAATCCAAAAATATTAAAGGCGTTCAAACGACATTCAAGCCGCGTTCATCGAGAAGTTCATGCAACATAGGGTTTGATCCGGGAAAAAACTCTCAAGCCCTATAGTCAACGTTATTCAAGTCCAAGTCCATCTTCTAGGAAGATCAAAGAAGCAAGTCATCCAACAAGTTGACTCCAATCAAATCAAGTCCAAACCGTTTAATTCGGGATCAAGTCATTCGACCCCCCAATTAACGTTAGACAAATTCAAGCTCAAGCATGAAGGAGACTCAAACGTCAAATCCATATTTAGAGATACCAAGCCCAGATCCATGAAGGGAAGAATCAGAGGGTTCCATATATAGATTACACCACGCAATACCATTTGAACGAAGTAAAATCAAGTTGTACAAAAGTTTATGTTTTTTATAAAATTTATTACAAATTTGGCACGCCTAGTGGGACCATCTCTACCTCTCATCTCTTCTGTTGAAATCAAGTTGGAGATCTTCGAAGGTACATGAAGACCTCTTTGAAAAATGTACACAGGGGCAACTAAGGATGATGTCTCCTAAAGCCATGACGCCGCCGAAATCATCGACTTCATCCAATACATCCGAATGGAGGAAACAAAAGTGATCTTCCATATAGTTCTCAAATTCCATGGGGCAATTTACATGAAAAGCTCCATCATATCTACCTATTCAAATGCTCATTGATACGAGCTTAAACTATCTACAATGCTCATTGATACGAGCTTAAACTATCTACAATGCTTCTTGATATGAGCCTAAACTATCTATATGACTCCTTGACATGAGCATAAAATGTCTAAATATCAATATCTCCTTGACACGAGAATAAAAGGTCTACAAGTCAAATATCGAATGTTCCTTGACATGAGCATAAAATGTCCACAAATTTGAAGGCTCCTAGACACGAGCATAAAATGTCTACAAAGTGAAATGCTCCTTGATACAAGCTTAAACTATCTATAAAATTAATGTTCTCTTTGATATGACCCTAAACTATTCACATATTCAAATGCTTCTTGATATGAGCCTAAACTATCTGCAAATTCGATGCTCTTTGATACGAGTCTAAACTATCTACATATTCAAATGCTCCTTGATACGAGCTTAAATTATCTACAATGCTCCTTGATAAGAGCCTGAACTATCTATAAAGCTCTTCGATATGAGCCAAAACTATCTAGATATCCAATTTAAATGCTCCTTCATAAGAGCTTAAACCATCTATATGGCTCATTGATAGGAGCATAAAATGTCTACAAGTTTGAAGATCTTCTTGACACGAGAATAAAAGGTCTACAAGTAAAATATGAAGCTCCTTGATACGAGCATAAAATGTCTACAAATTTGAAAACTCTTTGACACGAGTATAAAATATCTACCAAACAATATGAAGGACTCCTTGTATAAACTATCTACAAATCTAATCAAATCAAGACCTTCTTGATACGAGTATAAACTGTCTACAAATCAAATCAAATGAAGAACTCCTTGATATGAGTTTAAACCATCTACCAAGTCAAATCAAGAACTCCTTGATACGAGTATAAACTATCTATCAAATCAAATAAAGACTTCTTGATACGAGTTTAAACTATCTATGAATCAAGTCAAATGAAGAACTACCTGATATGAGTTTAAACTATCTACAAACTCAAGTCAATGAACTCCTACATAAGAGTTTAAATTATCTGCATGTCTAAACTAAATTCAAAATTTTTTGACTCTTTCACTACCAAGACATTTTGTCCGTGAAATTTTAATATTTTATTAATTAATATATTTATTTATTTTGGGACATAATTCCAAGATAAATAAGATATTTAATTAATAATGTTATTGTTTCTTGCCCACCAAGTCAAATCTTAGGATAAGGAAAATGATTATATCAAATCTTAGGATAAGGAAAGAGATTATAACAAATCAAGAAGGACCAATCAAATTGTCTTCTTTTTCAAGACTCTCTCTCCCACACCTATAAATAGAGCTCTCCTAAAGGTCAAAAATCACACCTCATAAATTAAAGTCACCTCATAAATTAAAGTCTCAAGTTCAAGAGCTCTCAACAACTCTCTTGAAAATTTGAAGACGATCTTGAAGGTCCAAAGACGTTCAAGTTAGAGATCAACGTTCAATCTGGAATCAAGTTGTTGTAGATATTTTTACCGGAGTAGAATCAAAAGATTCGACACCGGGTCGTGTCTCACGAGGAAGGTTAGCCGGAATACTATGTGCGTTTATTCAAACACGAATGAAAGATATAAAAATCCTAAACATGCTAATTCAAAGTTTGGTTTTGATTATCAATTACTGCAAATAACTAAAATAAAGCAAGTAAATATCAGACGATCACGTAGAACAAATAAGGATTAAGAAGATAGGGAGTCGGGGATTCCTGCTTTGGTTCGACATGCAACTACCGTGCAAGCGATTGTTCATCTAAGTCACAGGCGCGTGTAAGAGCCTCTAACCGAATTCCAGAAGAATATTTACCCCATGTGCAGAGGGACACGTGTCAGAGTACGGATGGCCAGCTTGGGCAGCCAACTCATCCTAATCCAGGCAGCTATTAGGGCAGGTATCTCACCCCTATATAAAGGGGGTGAGCCTTTCTCCCTTAACACGATTTTTTCATTACCCATTTCAGTATACTCATACACATACTGACTTAAGCATCGGAGGTTCTTCACCGGACACTACCCCCGGTGTGAGAGTTATTTGCAGGTTTCCGACGTTCTACCGGTGAGGACAAGAATCGATCTGCCCCAAACCGCACCAGGACGTGCACACTTACATTATTAGCGCCGTCTGTGGGGATTTCATTTGAGAAGTTGTGTTTGAAGCTCAGCTATGGCGGACGGAATTCCCAAAAATTTGCAGTCAACGTTCGACGAAGCTTGGACGACGACCAGGCCGTTGGGGCATGGCCCTCCTCTGGGTTTTTCTGGCCCATCGCAAACGCCGATCACTCCTACACCTATCCTTCAAGGTGCGGGAACGACGACAGCGATTCTCGGAGGAGATGCCAGCTCCAGTCGGGCCCAGGAAGCTCGCGCAGCAGCTGCGGCGGTGATGCCAATGCAACCGCCACAAAATCCGGTGACGGTACAACCAGGAGGAGTGATGGTGCAAGGAGGAGTGGTGAAACAAGGAGGAACACCACAACAAGCCGTCGCACAAGCTCCTGGTCAACAGATGGTGGCGATGACTAGGGAGGAGATGCAGAGGATAGCGGCGGCTGCGGCGGCGCAGGCGGTGCAGCAAGTCACGAGCCACACATCCCATGCCACCACCATGCCGACCACGACAGTAGGAGGCCAAGATGAGGACGTGTCTAATTACGGGGATGTAGGAGGTGGAAGAGATCGCGCGATGGAAAGGATGGCGGAGCAGTTGCGCCAGTTGTAGGACAAGGTTGAAGGAAGGCCTGAAAGGAGGGCTCGAGGACATCCGTTCTCGAGGGAGATTGTCGCAGCCTCTCTACCAAATAATTTCAAGGAGACTAATCTGGTGTATGATGGGTTATCTGACCCGTCGAGGCATGTGAGGACCTTCGAGAACATGGCTGTATTGCATGGATATTCTGACTCTGTGTGTTACAAGGCATTTCTATCAACATTGCGCGGGGGAGCACTTGACTGGTTTCATCAATTACCCCCGGGGTCGATCGCAGATTTTGAGGATTTTGCCAGCAAGCTTACCAATCAATATTCGAGTGCGGTGGCACAAGAGAAGACGTACTTGACGCTGATGGCGATGAAGCAGAGAGAAAAGGAGTCGTTGAGGAAGTATGTTGCTCGATATAATCGAACATATTTGGAGGTGCACTCTGCGTCGGATGAGGTGAAAGCAGGAGGATTGATACGGAGTCTTTGAGCGGGGCCTTGTCGAACCTCCCTGGCAAAGACCCCCGCTCTATCATATGAGAACGTTCTGAAGCAATGCAGGAATATATTAATTTGGAGGAGATGGAGATGGAGTTCGCAAAGCTGGAAGGGGCGGATCGACTAGAGCCAAGAAGGAGAAGAGCCCACAGAGGGAAAGGTCGCCAAGGAGGAGTTCGCCCAAGAGAAGTGGGCCGAAAAAAGCATCGCCCAGGAGAGAAAGTCGAGATTCGAAAAAAGAGAAGAGGGACGAATGGCAGAGGAGGCCGATGTTGTTCGAAAGACAGAGGTATCATAATTTTACACCCTTGAGGAAAGATTTGATAGAGGTGCTCGAGGCTATGGAGCATAAGATGTCGAGCGAGGATGTGACATGGCCGAAGACAAGGTTTACAGGCCCGATTCGACCCAGGTCGGATATCTACTGCCGTTTTCACCGAGATTACGGCCATACCACAAAGAACTGTAGGCATTTGAAGGATGAAATTGAAAGGTTAATTCGGGCAGGGCATCTGAAGGAGTTTGTGTATCAGGACAGGACGAAAGGAAAAGGACGGAGAAGGTGTCGGGAGGAATCTGAGGAGAGAAGTGATAGAGATGAGGAGGGTGATGATAGAGATGGACGAGATGGTCGAGGGAAGAGGCAGCGGAGAGATGGAGATAAAGGAGGTCAAGGAGCAGAAGCCCCGTTGAAGAGAGGGACGATTTATATAATTTTTGGAGGGCCAATGGATGGCGACTCGAATCACGCCAGGAAGGAGCCTGCTCGAGCTGTGAAAAGAAAGAGAGAGGAGGTGGGGATTATGGCTCGAATGCCGGTGATAAGTTTTAAGGCGGAGGATGCTGAGGGAGTGGTCTTGCCACACAATGACGCTTTGGTGATTACTACTGAAGTGGCGGGCTTTGATGTGAAGAGGGTGTTCATTGACACCGAGAGTTCGGTGGACGTGATGTTCTATGATTTTTTTGTGCAGATTAATAAGGAGTTGAACATGGAGTTGAAACCAGTGGCCACGGCGTTATACGACTTTAGCAGAGGAGAGGTTATGTCGATGGAGGAGATCAGTCTGCCCGTGACGCTGGGATCAGGGGTGATGAGGAAAGTTCGGATGGTGAGGTTTGTGGTCGTTGGGGCTGAGTCTCCTTACAACATTATAATGGAGAGAACAAGCCTGAATGCATTCCAGGCGGTCGTATCCACGTACCACATGACGATCAAATATCCTGTGGGCAAAAACGTTGGAGAGATTGCTGGAGACCAACTTACCTCGAGGAGCTGCTATCAAACTATGGTGAGCAACAACAAACAGCTAGCAAAGAAGCATACTAAGCCAAAAGAGGAGGAGGTCAATCGACCAGGTGGATCGAGGTCGAAAAAAGATAGGCAGAGGTTGGAAAAGGGAAAAGAGAAGGTGGATATCCGGCCAGGGGAAGAGGTCGAGGAAGTTCACATGATCGAAGAATATAAGGAGAGGAAATTCAAAATTCGGATGGACCTGGAGGATCCCATCCGATCAAGGTTGATTAGCCTGGTTAGAGAGTTCGCAGATATTTTTGCGTATACAACGGAGGAGTTGACGGGAATAAATGCGGAGGTGATTGAACACCGGCTGAACATCGACCTCAGCGTGAGGCCGGTGAAGCAAAAGAGGAGGCATCATGGTACGGAGATGGATAAAATTATTGAACAAGAGGTCGAGAAGCTATTGAAAGCAGAACATATCAAGGAGATTCAGTTCCCAGAATGGTTATCGAACACAGTGATGGTGTCAAAGGCGGAGGGAAAGTGGAGAATGCGCATCGACTTCCGTGATCTGAACAAAGCGTGCCCGAAGGATCTGTACCCGTTACCTAGAATCGACCAGTTGGTCGACTCGACGACTGGGTGTGAATTGTTGAGCTTGATGGATGCCTCCCAGGGATACCACCAAATTCCCTTGGCAAGAGAAGATAGAAAACGGGTGAGTTTTGTGACAAGTCGGGGAACCTATTGTTATGTGGTGATGCCGTTCGGCTTGAAAAATGCGGGCGCTACGTATCAAACGTTGGTCGATAAAATTTTCAAAGAACAGCTGGGGAGAAACATGGAGGTATATGTGGACGATATGTTAGTGAAAAGCAAAGAATAGATGGACCATGTGCGAGACTTGAGGGAAACGTTATTGACTTTGAGGAGGTACGGGATGAAGTTGAATCCAGCTAAGTGTTCGTTCGCAGTAAAGTCAGGGAAATTCTTGGGTTACTTGGTGACCAAGAGAGGTATCGAGGTAAACCCGGATAAAGTGCGGGCGGTGATAGAGATCCAGTCGCCTGCGAATGTTAAGGAGGTACAAATCTTGGCTGGCCGAATCGCAGGGCTGAGTCGTTTTATATCGAAGGTGGCGGAAAAAGTGGCCTGTTGTTTAAAACACTGAAGAAGAGTGTGAAATTTCAATGGACGGAGGAGGCGTAGAGGGCATTCGAGGAGTTGCGAGGGGTGTTAGCCAACCTCCCCTTATTGGCTAAACCCGTACAGGGCAAGGATTTGGTGCTGTACATTTCCATTGGAGAGAGAGTTGTAAGTTCGGTGTTATTGCGAAAAAGGGGGTAGTACAGTTTCCTATCTATTACGTGAGTAGGGTGATGCAGGGGACAGAGATGAGGTATTCAGAGATCGAGAAGTGTTCTTTGGCCGTAGTCGTAACCGCTCGAAAGTTGAGACCTTATTTCTTAAACCATAAGGTGAAGGTGCAAACAAACATGCCGCTGGGAGAAACACTTGGCCGACCATCGGTCTCTGGTCGATTGGTAAAAATAGGCGATCGAGTTGAGTGAATATTCTCTATTGTATGAGCCGAGGAGGGCCATAAAGGCACATGTGTTGGCCGATTTTATCCAGGAAGGCACGAAAGCGAGGAGGAGTCATGAGGAATATGGCAGTTGTTTGTGGACGGATCTATGGCACGAAGTGAGGCAGGATTGGGAATTGTCCTTGTTTCTCCTAAGGGCGATTACTTGGAATTTGTGGCTAAAGTAGGGTTCAAGATATCCAACAACGAGGCCGAATATGAGGCAGTAATCAAAGGCTTGAGTTTAGCCAAAGCGGGAGGAGCT
>CACSLK010009714.1:4290339-4317671 GCA_902706635.1 Striga hermonthica
TTTAACCAAACATAATTCTCATTCATTAAGAAATAACAAGTGTAATATCCACTAAAGCAAAGCTTAAGTATATAACACCAACAGAAGGTTCTCGTCCTTGAGTAGTTTTTCTGATGCAACGGTCTTAGAATTCCAAGTATGGACTCGTTGGTCGAAAAGAGGATTGGGAGGAGGGACTGAAGCCGCCTCTTGTGAAACTTCCTTGACCCAAGGGATCGAGGGCCAAGAAAAAGGGACATCAGGCCGAACAAAAATGAATTTATCGCTCCACTTGGGAAGATTAGAAGGAATGTCATAAATAAAATGAGCGTCGTTGCGACTATTCCTCGACCTTGTTTAGATGGGGTATAGCAATAGTGGAAGAAATCTAGGTCGAATCGACCTAAACAGACGTGACAGAGAATAATGAAGGTGTTCATGAAACGGATAGCATTAGGAGGAAGTTGATGTAGGAGAAGCGAGAACCACTCGCAAATGCGAAGCAGCTCGGGACTTAGGGGGAAGCGAAGACCGAGTTTGAACTGAATCTCGAAAAAAGTATAACAATCCTGCGGAGGATGATCGTATTTGTCAGAAGAAGAAGACCTAAAGAACGCCTAACCAAGAGGTTGGCCGATTTTTTCAGGATTGAACCAAGGGTGGGAGAGAGAAGTAGAAGATGGGTGCTTGGAAAGTTTCTTGGTCGAAGATCGTTTAGGAGGAGAGTTCAAAGGTCCAGGTGTGAAGGAAGAAGGCGGAATGGTCAAAGATGCGGGAACAGCGGGTGGAGGAGAAAGGGTCTCGTGCTCCTCTGGCTCATCTAACGCGCCGAGAGAAGGTCGATGACGGCAGAGAGGAATGTTATCCATGGTATCCTTGGAGTTGGAGGAAGCAGGGCGGGCAGTAAAAACGATAGTTGGGACGGTCTCACCGGGACGAATAATCGAAAGTGGAACGACCTTGAGTGTAGAAGGCAAGATCTCAATCAAATCAGAGGAGGTGGTCGAGGTAGTAAGATATGAAAACAAAAAAGAAAGGAACAATATCAAAAAGAGGAATCTGACCAAAAAGAAAAGATGAAAGAAGAGAAGGTTTTCAAAATTAGGTTCTACGAAAAGGGCTATTTTGGAGAAATTGATGAAGGAGAACAGGGGTTCCGGGAGAATTTCAAAAGGAGAGGACGAAAATTCACAAGTGATTGACAAACGAATACCAACACCCAACACACAAATTCAAGATCCTCAAGCAGCAAACCTCAAGACACCCAATTCGAAAGTTTGAAACGCAAAATCTCAGATACTGAAAAAGTAAAATCAGGTGAGAAACAACTTACTCATAATCGCAGATGAGAGATTTGGAAGAACTCAAAGGTCGCAGGGGAGATCGCCAGGAAAATTAGGGTTCTTGCAAGAGGGATGTTTGAGCACAATAGAGTTCAAAATTGCAAAGGTGGAAGAAGACTAAAAATTCGCTAAGTGTTGGATTTATACTCTGGATAGTCCAAGGATTGAAACGATGTGGACTGTTGGATTAAAGTTAAATTGTATGGTGGACAACATTAATTAGCACAACACTCAAAGTGGGCGCGTTATGCGAGGAGGCGTTATCATTAAAACACCAGACAAGTACCTGACAAGTGGGACACGTGGTAAAAAATCGGGTACGACAGAAAGGCGTGTGGTAGAAGACTTTATTTCTGGCAATTAATGAAGCATTATTCAAAAATGGAGCGGGAAACCTATTAGAGGGTCGATATTTGACATCACGCCACCCAGGAGGTCGATGAAACACAAATTCACTCTTAGATCGAGTCATTCAGACTCGACCAGAGTGGAAGGGGACTAGATGATATAGGATATTATATACCCCAGGCTAGACCGGTCTGCTGAACCGACGGAGGGGTCACACCATGAAGGAATCAAGTCAGGCAATGAGAAGATCGCGCAAAACAACTTGTCGATCAGTCAAACAGTCGACCAATCCATCGCTCGACCAGACAAGCAATCTAGCAACCTTATCTACCTTAGCAGGTCGAGCATCTCGTGGACTCAACACTCAACAGATTGGCTTAAGTCACAGGCGCGTGTAATAGCCTCTAACCGAATTCTAGAAGAATATTTACACTATGTGCAGGGGGACACGTGTCGAGAATGTATTGGATGATAGCGATAACCACCTCTGACAGCTCCCAATGCCCCGCGCCACCTCTGACATGTGCGCGGCGTGTCAGAGTACGGACGGGCAACTTGGGCAGCCAACTCATCCTTATCCGGGCAGCTATTAGGGCAGGTATCTCACCCCTATATAAAGGGGGTGAGCCTTTTTCCCTTAACATGATTTTTCCATTACCCACTTCAATATACTCATACACATACTGACTTAAGCATTGGAGGCTCTTCATCGGACACAACCCCCGGTGTGGTTATTTGCAGGTTTCCGGCGTTCTACCGGTGAGGACAAGAATCGATCTACCCCAAACTGGACCAGGACGTGCACACTTGCATTACACTCCTTCAATAATTCTCAACATTCAAGCATAAATCGAAAACCCTAATTAAGCATGAATCGCATAAATTGAACAATCTTGAGCGCGATAATCACAAACAAATTTAAAACATCGATCCCTAGCATAAATATTTAGCCACTCATGCTCGAATTACCGACAATAATGATCATCTCAATCTAAGAACCCATGCTTAACGAATAAATTAGGGGAAAATCTTACGATTGATAAACCACGAATTGAAGTCGATAAACAAGCTTGAATCCCAAAGCAATAATGTAGTTCAAACTCAAATCCTTGTTCTATGATGAAAATTATGGAAGAAAAGTAAAAGAAACGAATAATAGAGATGAAGGTCGGGTTTCGTGTTTTTGTCGTGCGTAAGAATAATGCCCGATGTTGTTCACGGTCCTCTATTTATATTAAGCAGGCCTTGGCGTGGTGAAGAGGGGTGCGTGGCGTGAAGGTCCCTTGTGGCACGGCGCGGCAGGGTAGCACGGTGCGGCAGGGTAGAGCAGCACGGCGCGAGAGTTTGTTCGTGGTGCGGCAGTAGTGTGTCCTTACGGCGCGGCACTATCGCGCGCATGGAGACAACAATGCGGCAGGTACACGGCGCGACACTAGAAATATCACCTTCTGTTGGGTACGTGGTGCGTGCACGATGTGGGGGAACTGGTTTGTTCGCGGCGCGGGGCTGTCGCGTGCATGACAGTGGGCGTAAGCAGCAAGTGCAGCGGCGCGCTGGCTGCCGTGGCGTGGGGCGTTGTGCTTGGTCTTCTGTCCATGTCGTGGCAGTGGCACGGCACGAGGTCTGGGAAGGCTCGTGGGCAGCTCGCACAACTTTGCATTTTGGGCTCGTATGGGTTCGTCCGATCTCCGAATCGAGTTCCGTTTTCTCTCGTGTACTTCGAACGAAATGTTCTTTTCAAACATGCTCACCCGGTCTATTTATCATGAAGATCAAATCCTCCCGAGTCTTACACCCTGCACAGCAACGACAAGGAAAAATCAGAAAACGACCGAGAAATGAAGAAAAGCGCCTAAACGGCTCCAAAAAGAGAAGAACAAGAAACAAAACACAAAACGGACTAAAAGCAAACATAAGACTCAAAATGGGGGGAAAAGAAAAGAAAAATAACAACGAAAAATGCAATAAAAATGGGACAAACAACTCCCCCACACTAAGACCTTTGCTCGTCCCGAACAAAAAGAAAAGAAAAGACATGAAAGCAAACAAACGAGCATGGATAACAGTTTCAGATAAGACAAGTCTCAAATTTATCAACTCAGCCGAGGAGAATTCCAATGACCAATACAGCACACCTCAATTACGACTTGAATGCAACACTTTGGAAAGACATACTCTCAAGCGCAGAAGTATAATATATATATATATATATATATATATATATATATATGTCTCACTCGATTTCTTTCATAAATATGAGGAGGATACACTCAAATTGGTCGATCATCATGCAACAACATAAGCTTTTTTATCGTCTATTCATACTCTAAAAGAATCAAAATAATGAATTGTAAATCAAAAGGACTTTCGGGTTGCAGTGTAGGCATCAGGGAAGGAAAAATATAAAGATAGAGTGATCAAAATAAACAATCACGTCCTCGAGCATATAAACCACTCGAACATCTCACCATCTATCCAAAATCAGCACAACATCAATCATTCTCATCAGACCTCCATGCAACAAATACATATGCTCAAGCTGAACTGCACTTCAAGTACTCGACTTTTCTTTCTTTTCTTTCTTTTTTTTACTTTTCTCTCTTTTTTTTTTAATTATTTAGGGAGTTTATTTTTTTTTATTATACTTTTTTTTCTAACAAGACTGAGACATCAGGACGACATTCTCTAGGTTTAAACATTGGAGGTCATCCAAGTTTCCTAGAGTAGTTTCCCAATACTCATTACTCGTCAGATAATTTCAACAAGTAAGCAGAGTAGAATCCTTCCGTCCGTCTTTTGAACCCCTTTTTTTTTGTCAAGTACCCAAAATGCACTCAAGCAAGTTAGACACCTTCTCCAAAAACATATTAAGAGCTCCGTCATCGTAACAAATTCATTGCCAATTCTTTAAATAATTCAATCAAATCGGTTGACAAGAAATACAGTTTAAGGCTCAACGGGCTATTAATGGAAGTATAATCTTAAGGGTCAATGAAAAAGATTAAACGAGCAAAGTCAAAGAAATGCCTCAATCATCTTCACAAATCACTACTTCAATCAATTCATTTCAAAATAAACTCAAAGCAAGTTCTGATCAACTAGAATTCGACCAATATCTCTCAAGAACAAAATAAGGCTCAAACCTCTCATAGGGTAAATAAATGCCCCACAAAACAAAACATCAAGTTCATCAAAATATACTAGTCATGATCATCATCACATCTCCTCAACATCATCAACAATTCTCAACTAATCTCAAAATCAACATGATCCATGCTCTAAAAACACACGAACAGACTCAAGAAAAGACACACAAATGAAAGCAGAAAATGAAACAACCTACAAGACCTAGACCTGGTCAACCATATAAGCACATAATCATGTAAAAACTCCCCCAGACTTAAAATCCAACAATGTCCCCATTGTCGATCTTAAGTGCAAGGGAAGTTAACTCATATAATCAATCAACAAAGAAAGCAGGACATTAAAACTAAAACAAAATGAAAAAAAAAGAGAAGGGAAAAAATACAAACGTACAGGGCACAGTGACTAGACTAGTCACTGTGAATCCGGTGGTGTTGGTGGAGGGTGAAAGTAGTCAGGCCCCGAACAATTACGGGCCTTCGTCAAGTCAAACCTATCGCGCCATTCAGATCGGGACAACTCACTAGAACTCGGCTAGCCTGGGGTAGTGTGACTGTCAGTACGGTACTCCTTCGGGACATGAATACGATCCTGAAGTGATCTCGTCGCGTGCTCTCGAATGCATGCATCCTCGGTCAGGTGCTCCATCGCCCGAATGTATGCACACTCTTCCATCATATTCGCCTGCGGCTCAGGCCGGGTCTCTCTAACAGAAATGGTAATGGACTCACCTAATACTTTCATGTTGGTTGTCCCCTTCTTCACGTTTATAATAGTGCTCGTGGTCGCCATGAAGGGTCGTCCGAGAAGGATGGCATGCTCCTTATCATTGTCTTGTACGCTTCCCACGTCAAGCACGACAAAGTCCATGGGGACTATCAGCTTCCGCACTCGGATGAGCACATCCTCGATAATACCCTCGGGGTGACAAAATAATCGATCAGCCAGCTGAAGGCGTATCCTTGTGGGCTTCAACTCACCAAGCCCGAGCCTATGATAAACCGCTAGTGGCATTAGGTAGATGCCAACTCCCAAATCGAGCATGCCTGAAATCTCTTCCCTATTTCCGAAGGCCATAGTGATCACAAAGCCCCTGGGGTCCTTTTCTTTCTTTGGCAAGTCATGGTGAAAGACACTCGTCGCTTCGAACACCAACACCTCGTCATCTTTCTCGAGCTTCTGCTTACTTGCTTCAACTTCTTTGAAAAGTCTTGCATACTCCGGAATCTTCTTGATCATATCGGGCGGGGATAGGTCGACATTGGCCTTGGCCAACATTGCATGCAGGTCCCGGATCATTCTACGGTCTTTCTCCTCCAGAAGCCAGCTTGGGAATGGGATTTTTGGTTTGTACGGGTTCGGGGATCTGTGTAAGGTGGGTTTGAAAGAAGGTAAAACTGCGGTCTTTGGCTTCTGTTCATCTTCTATCGGGCCCTCGAGCTCGGGCATAAGTACTGTAACTGACTTTACGTGGTCTGGTTGACTCGGCAGCTTCCCTTTATCCAATTCAGCCTCGATGGTCCCAACCCGTGTAGCTAGCTGGCCCACGTGTGTTTCAAGAAACTTAATGGAAGCATCATGATTAGTGACGAAATTGAGGATTTTGTCCATCTTGTCGTCCGTGCTCGATGGGGTTGATCCGGATTCCGATGCTGGCAGCCTTAACATTCCCCTAGGTTGATGCTGCTGCGGGACAAAGTTGACTTGAGGTGGTTGCTGGTAGTGGTTGTTAGACCATGAGAAATGAGGGTGGTTCCTCCAGCCTGGGTTGTACGTGTTCGAGTAGGGGTCGTTTCCGGGCCGATTTTGATACCCCTGAAGTGCATTCACCTCTACATTTTGTCCTCCATAGCTCGGGTCCACAACCGATGGGCATACTTCCGAAGTGTGTCCCTGCACTCCACATGCACCACAAACATTTGTCTCCATCGTCTGAATCGGTGAGGAGCTTCGATCATTCAATAGTCGCATCTGCTCCGTGAGCTCGGCTAATTGTTGGGCCATGGCATTATTGCTCAAGCCAATCTCATTCACTGCAGGCCTCTTACATCTGACACTTTTCTGAGAAGAGTTAGCACTCATCGTCTCATAGATAGCAATTATCTCTTCAGCCGTCTTGGCCCCGATATCCCCTCCAGCTGCATTGTCTACCATGTACTGCAATTTCTGGTGGAGGGAGTCGTAGAAACAATTCGCTAGTAGCCCCAGAGCAAGGTTGTGGTGGGGGCACTGCCTCTGAAGGTCCTTGAAGCGTTCCCAAGCCTCGTGAAGAGACTCGTGCGGCAGTTGGGCAAATGAGACTATCTGAGACCAGATGTCTTGGGTCTTCTGGTGGGAATAGTACTTCCCGACAAATTTGGAATATATTTCTGTCCAGGTTGTGAGAGAATCCGGAGCGAGGTTCATGAGCTACGCCTTGGCTCAGTCCTTTAAAGTCTCCGGGAAACACCGTATTTTGAGTTCGTCCTCGCTCAGCTCATGTAAAGGGAACGTCTGGAGGACGTTGTAAAACTCCCGGAGAAAGTGGAGCGGGTCCTCATTGGCGAGCCCGTGGAACGATGGAAGCTGATTGTAGTGAACCACCTTCAGCTCATAGTTGCGGGCAGCTTGTGGCAACCGAATGCAAGAGGTGGTTGGCCCGATCATAGGTTGGGCCAGATCTCTGAGGACATTACGAGGAGGTTGTTATTGTTGTTCAGCCATGTCTGAATCACTTCCTTCAGATGATTCCGGAGAGTGCTCGTCTTTCTCTTGTGACTCCAGAGTAAGCTCTTCTAGTAGCTCCCTTAGGCTTTCGTTGACTGATTTGTTGATCTAAGAGAATATACGTCCACTCCTGGTATGCATACACTCAGAAAACAGAAGATTACAAGCACCAATGGTAAGCACAAGAGAAAATCGAATAAAAATAAAGACAAAAACTAACATCTAAGCAAATAAAAAGAAAACAAGAGAAACACAGAAAATCAAAATGAATAAGCGCACAAAATAAGTCCTGAACCTTACCCGGCACCGGCGCCAATTTTGTTGTAAATATTTTTACCGGAGTAGAATCAAAAGATTCGACACCGGGTTGTGTCTCACGAGGAAGGTTAGCCGGAATACTATGTGCGTTTATTCAAACACGAATGAAAGATATAAAAATCCTAAACATGCTAAATCAAAGTTTGGTTTTGATTATCAATTACTGCAAATAACTAAAATAAAGCAAGTAAATATCAGACAATCACGTAGAAAAAATAAGGATTAAGAAGCTAGGGAGTCGGGGATTCCTGCTTTGGTTCGACATGCAACTACCGGGCAAACGATTGTTCAGCTAAGAAATTTGAATAACCTACCCAATCAAGCATTTATTCTCAATAACTATTCGTAACAAGACAATAAACTAGAACGACAAATTAACGAGTAAAATAACTTCTAGGCAATACAGTTACGAACAAGCCTAGTTCATGCGAATCTATTTTGACCGTCTCCTCCCCTTTCGGTTCTAAGAGCCGATTAAGTAATCCTAGGAGATGTTTAATCAACTAGTCGATATAGAGTTAACAATATCACGCGAGAACGAATCAAAGTCAATCAACAAGCAATTGTAAATTGAAGTGTCACACCTTCAATAAATCCCAACATACAAGCATAAATCGAAAACCCTAATTAAGCATGAATCACATAAATTGAACAATCTTGAGCCCGATAATCACAAAAAAATTCAAAGCATCGATCCCCTAATACCTAGCATAAAGATTTAGCCACTCATGCTTGAATTACCAACAATAATGATCATCTCAATAGAAGAACCCATGCTTAACGAATAAATTAGGAGAAAATCTTACGATTGATAAACCACAAATTGAAGTCGATAAACAAGCTTGAATCTCAAAGCAATAATGTATTTCAACCTTAAATCCTTGTTCTATGATGAAAATTATGGAAGAAAAGTAAAAGAAACGAATAATAGAGATGAAGGTAGGGTTTCGTGTTTTTGTCGTGCGTAAAGAATAATGCCCGATGATGTTCACGGTCCTCTATTTATATTAAGCAGGCCTTGGCGTGGTGAAGAGGGGTGCGCGGCGTGAAGGTCCCTTGTGGCGCGGCACGGCAGGGTAGCACGGCGCGGAAGGGTAGAGCAGCACGACACAGGAGTTTGTTCGCGGCGCGACAGTAGTGTGTCCTCGCGGCGCGGCACTATCGCGGGCATGGAAGGAAGCAACACGGCAGGTGCACGGCGCGACACTGGAAATATCACCTTCTGTTGGGGACGTGGTGTGTGCACGACGCGGGAGAAATGGTTTGGTCGCGGCGCGGGGCTGTCGCGTGCGTGGCAGTGGGCGTGAGCAGCAAGTGCAGCGGCGCGCTAGCTGCCGCGGCGCGGGGCATTGTGCTTGGTCTTCTGTCCGTGTCGTGGCAGTGGCATGACGCGAGGTCTGGGAAGGCTCGTGGGCAGCTCGCACAACTTTGCATTTTGGGCTCCTATGTGTTCGTCCGATCTCCGAATCGAGTTTCATTTTCTCCCGTGTACTCCGAACGAAATGTTCTTTTTAAACATGCTCACCCGGTCTAATTATCATGAAGATCAAATCCTCCCGAGTGTTACACCCTGCACACCAACGATAAGGAAAAACTAGAAAACGACTAAGAAACGAACAAAAGTGCCTAAACGGCTCCAAAAAGAGAAGAACAAGAAACAAAACACAAAATGAACTAAAAGCAAACAAAAGACTCAAAATGGGGGAAAAAGAAAAGAAAAATAACAACAAAAAATGCAACAAAAATGAGACAGACATAAGTCTCCTAACCTTCGAAGTACGCTCGATAGACAAGAAGGCCAGGAATCTTGTCAATCAAGAAGAAAAAGAGGCGACGACTCTTCCCCAAAAAGTAAAGAGACGAATTTTACTACTCTCAAATCAATCCAAGAATATCAACGACGTTCAACCGACATTCAAGCCGTGTTCGTAGAGAAGTTCAAGAACATAAGGTTTGATCCGGGAAAAAGCTCTCAAGCTTTCGTGTCAATGTTATTCAAGTCCAAATCCATCTCTAGAAAGATCAAAGAAGCAAGTCATCCAAGAAGTTGTCTCTAATCAAATCAAATCCAAACCGTTTAATTCGGGATCAAGTCATTTGACCCCCCAATTTACGTTAAACAAATTCAAGCTCAAGCAATAAGGAGATTCAAACGTCAATTTTATAGATCCCAAACCCAAATCCATGAAGGGAAGAATCAGAGGGTTCCATATAGAGATTGCACCCCGCAATATCATTTAAAAGAAGTAAAATCAAATTGTACAAAAAAATTATGTTTTACATAAAATTTGTTGTTACAAATTTGTAATCCTTTAGGTTACAAAGGACATAAAGGTAAAATACATAAGATACATGGTTTGATCTATAGTTGCTATTTGTATGTAGCAACTTTACAACCCTTTCTAATACTTAAACTAATATTAATATTTACAATAATTATAATATTAACATCCCCCCAGAAGTTTAGCATGTATATTATGCATGTTAAGCTTGGAAACTAAGTATGAGATAGCAGGTCCTGGAAGTGGTTTGCTAAGAACATCTGAAATCTGGTATGAGAAAGTGATGTGCTGCAGCGTGATATTACCCTTGAGTGACATTTTCCCTTATGATGTGGCAATCTATCTGAATATGTTTAGTAAGCTCGTGGAAAACTAGATTAGTAGCAATTGCAATGGAAGACCCACTGTATTTCACAAGCAGTAGAAGCAAGTGCTTTATACTCAGTCTCAGGTGAGGATCTACTTATACTGGATTGTTTCTTTGATTCTATGAAATTAAGGAATTGCCCAAAATATAGAAAATCCTGTGATCCTCTTTCTTGTGTGAACACATGATGCCCAATCACTATTGCGATAAGCATGTACACATAAATCATAATTTGTAGAGAAAAGGGATACCCTTACCTACTGTTCCTTTGATGTACCTCAGGACTCTGTGAGCAACAGCCAGATGTTGTTCAGTTGGCTTTGCTAAAAACTGACTTGGTGTTTGACCATTGTAAGATATGTCAGGTCTGGAAATGGTGAGGTATAAAAGTTTGCCAACTATTTTTTTATAAGCAGTTGGGTCTATGACTTTTCATTTTCAAAACAAGATTTTAATTTTGAATTGGAATCCATGGGTGTGGTGGATGATTTGCATACTAGAATACATGTTCCACTTAAAAAGTCCAAGACATAATTCCTTTGGCATATGTTGATTCCCTGTTTTGAGTGAGCAAACTCTAGGCCTAGAAAATATTTCAAAGGCCCTAGGTCTTTAATAGTAAAATAGGGATCAAGATGGCTTTTAATTTTAGAAATAAAGTTCAAGTCATTGTCTGTGACAATTATATCATCCACATAACATATAAGTGCAGTAAATGACGAATCAATATGGATTATGAATAAAGAAATTCAGCTATAGTTTGAGTGAAGCCATAACTAAGAAGACATTGAGATAATTTATGAAACCATTGTCTAGAAGCTTGTTTTAAGTCATATCGGCTTTCAACAAGCTTACAGACCCTATTATCATTTGGATTACAATATCCAGGGGGTGGTTTCATATATACGTCTTCTTCAAGATCACCATGGAGAAATGCATTGTTGACATCAAGTTGGTGAATGTGCCACCCTGCAAATAAGAATCTGACAGTTGTGATTTTTGCAACAGGTGAAAAAGTTTCAAAATAATCTATGTCTTCTTCTTGAGTGTAACCTTTAGCCACAAGTCTAGCTTTGTATCTTTCTATATATCCATCTGACCTGTACTTTATTTTGAAAACCCATTTACACCCTATGCAATGTTTATCTTTCGGTAAATCTGTTAGAACCCAAGTATTTGTTTGCTCTAGAACATCAAGCTCCTTTCTCATTGCTGTTTGCTAAGCAGGATCTTTGGCAGCCGTTGATAGTCTTGGGTTCAGAATGCGAAGAAATGGATGCAGTATAGCAATAGTGTGATGCAGATAATGATTCAGCTGATAATGTGATTCTATAGGATATTTTGATGTTCCCGTTGTGCTTAGATGAGAAACTGAATTAGAACTGGAATTGGGCAAAGATTGTTGGTATATATCAAGGTATGCAGGTGGTCTGATAACTCTTGTGATTTTCTTCTTGGAGAAGAATGTGGTTTAATGATAGGTTGATTAGGTTGGGGTGATAGAGTAATTATGGGAGTATTTTGTGGTGGTGAGTGAAGAGAGTTGATAGTGATTGGATTGTTAGTATTATGGGATGGAGATGAACTGGTTGGTTCAATGTAAGAAGTAGGCGGATCACTAAATGTAAATGATTCAGGTTCAAGGAATAATGAGTCAGATTCCAAAGGTAAAACATTAGGCAAGCAAAGGGTAAGACAATTTCATAAAATTGCACATTTTGGAAATTATTGTTTTCTTGGTTTGAAGGTTGTGAAGTTTATAGCCTCTACAACTTATAGGGTACTCAAGGAGTATGCATTTATGAGCTCTAGAATCAAATTTACCTTTGTGTGCAGTGATGCATCATAACACAAACAACCTATAACTTTAAGATGATGTACATAGGTTGTTTGTTATAAACAAGTTCAAAAGAAGATTTGTTTTGAAGGATGACAAATGGTACTCTATTTATAATATGAGCAACAACCATAATACAATCAACCCAGCAATGATGACGTAATTGTGCATGAAATAGAATAGCTCTAGCTACTTGAATAAGATGCTGATGCTTTCTTTCCACTCTACCATTTTGTTGTGGTTTCAATACAAGTGTTCTGGTGGATTATTCCTTTTTATATGTAAATATGATGCATGAAAAATTATGTGCCATTGTCCATTCTTACAATCTTTATTTTCTTTCCAAATGAGTATGAACCAGATTGTAAAAGTGAAAAAGACTTTCTTTAATGTCTGATTTGTGTTTCAGAGGATATATCAAGGTGGTTCTACTAAAGTCATCAACTATAGTCAGAAAGAACCTATATCCTTCATGAGAAATGACACTAAATGGACCCCAAACATCACAATGTATGATATCAAAAGCAGATGTGGCTTGAGATAGATACATAGTAAGCAACAGTTTCTTTTGTTTTGCAAAGTGACAAACATCACATGGAAATGAATACATGTGTTTACACATACAAGCATTGATAGGTAATTGAAACAGCTTATTGTATGACAAGTGACCCAATCTTTTGTGCCACAATACATTATTCATAGTTTCATGCTTTACAGGTAAAGCGAATGGTACATGTAAATTTCAATCGGATTTTACATTTGCAGATATAAAAGATTTAGTAGGAGTCTCAACAATTGTTGGATGATAGAGGCCATTTTTTAGTTCAACAGAACCAATCATTTTGTGTGTTGTCAAGTCTTGTAAGATGCAATGTGATGACTGAAATTTGACCACACAGTTGTTGGTTGAAGCCAATTTAGAAACATATATCGAGTTGAAATAAAAAATAGGCACATAGAAAGCATTCAGTAACAATAAGGAGGGTGACTAATGAACATCTCTTACATAACATGTTGCAGTCACAGTGCCATTAGGCATCTTAATGTTAATATTGGTTACAGGTTTCAAAGTTTGAAAAAGAGATTTATTGCAAAATATATGATCAAGTAACACATGTATCCAATATCATGTATTTGCAGTTAGGTGTCTAAATGCTACACATGAAAGAGAAGTAGGGATACCTGATGACACTTGATATATAGTAGCCACAGTAGGGTTTTGTGTTAGGTCTTGTGAGAGCTTTGGACTCCTGAGACTTTTTTAATGCTAACAACTCATGAAGTACCTCATTAGTCATGGAATATGCATCAGTAGTATTGTTAGAATTGTTGTCAGATGGTACAACAGAAGGAGTAGTATGCATCATGTTGGCAGAAGGCTTGTGTTGAAGGTGAATTTAGGGACCCCTTGGGCCAACCCAGTCAGGTGGATAGCCAATGATTTGGTATCATTTATCAGAAGGGTGGAGATAGCCACAATATGAGCATTTTGGTCTAGGCTTTTTGTCTTTCGATTGAGGTGGTTTTTGTGTTTTGAGGAAGTTTGGATATATCTTAGCTATCATAGCCATGGGTCAATGGTTTGGGTTGTGCTATGAAGAGATATTTGGGATTAATCTTGGAGTATGAGAGAGTAAATTGTAGTGAGAGTGAGTATAGGTGATGAGAGGAGGAAATGGATTCTGAGAGTTGAATATGACTCATTGAGACCAATCAAGAGTTTCATAACACAATCATTTTGTTGACTTTCAACCATAGAATCAAAGATGTTGTATGTACATGAAACAAAAGCTCCACAATTACATTGAAAAATTGGTTTATATGTTAAGTATTCATCCCAGAGACCTTTGAAAGAAATATATTATTGTGTAATTAAGAGGAACCCCTGACACATTGTAATAAGTGATTTTTTAATCTGAAAAACCCTAAGACCATTTCTCATGGCATACCTATTCTTAATCTCATCCCAGATATCCTTAGATGATGTGAAAAATAACAATGATTGTTTGATTTCTTTGGAAACATAATTCAATAACCATGACAACACTAAATTGTTAGCCCTGACCCAAGCAACATGCAAATTAGGGTTTGTAGAATGAGAAGAAGATATTTGTTTTTCACGCTTAAGGCCATGGATATAGCGTGTGACCAGCATAAGTAGTTGTCGCCATTGAAAGTCTCGGCGACTATGAGAGCACTAGGGTTGTCGCTCGCGTGCAGGAAAAATGGAGATGACGGATTGCCTGTCGTATTCAGAGTTACAGCCATGGATTTGAACCAAGATTTGTAGATATATGATACCTAGATCAAAGAGATATGAAATCGGGGCTCAGAGATTGAAGAACACTAGATCGAAAATCGGATGAGATCAATTAAATTCTCAGAGGCGGAGAATCAATCGCGATAAAATAAATAAAAGGAGATTCAGTGCGGAAGCGAGGATCGATATGCTAGCGAATGATACCATATTGGATTATACGATTGAGAACATATTTGAGTAAAGAACACCGAGAGAAAAAGAAAGGAAGATATATTTCTGTAGAACAAGAAAATGAAAAGTGTGTACAAGATGAAGGTGTTATCCCTTTTATAGTTAGGTTTACAAAGAACATACAGGTAAAAATACATAAGATACATGGTTTGATCTATGTAAGTAGAAACTTTACAACTCTTTCTAATACTTAAGCTAATAATAATATTTACAATAATTATAATAGTAACAACATATCATTTTTTCAATATAAGCATTTACATTATTTTGAAAATTATAGTTGTATTTGATTGTTCGATTTATAATATAACAGGATGTGGGTGTACTATCTTTCTGACAAGAGCATTGAGTCCGAAAATTGTGATAGCCCTGAATAATAACCAAAAACAAAAGTATTTTATGACGTTTGTTTCGTTTCTTTTTTTTTTTAATAAGTATGCATTTTTTATTGCCCTATTTGTTGACGAAGGAATTTAATTTATTACATATGTTCACCGACAAGCATCCATCGGTGTAGTTAAACAAATAAGCCGTGTTATAAACTTATACATATCTTTATTAATCTACTCTAGGTTTTAACAAGATCTCTATGTCAAAAAATAAAAAATAAAATAATAAATCTCAACATCTCGAAAAGGGGAGGATTAGAAGATGCTAACAAGACAATCTCATGAACAACAATATCAAAAATAAATCTAAAAGAACTTCCAGTTGCAAGAATTCTCAGTTACATCGGCATATGATAAAAAAAATTGTGACTCGAAAGTTTTTGAGTAAAGTACAAAGATTAAAAAAATAGGCCCATCAATTACTGTTAATGAGTTGCATCTACAAAAACACACCAAGCTTGATCACGTAGCATGACAAAAACAATCCTAAAAAAAGAATATAAGTGATTGTGTCCGTCCACTGCTATCAATCATTTATGAACAATTAAAAGACAAAAAAAAAAAAACATATCATGAAAGAGTTTTGAAAGCATTTTAGTACATTGATTACAGTTACAAGAATGAGAAGCATAAATTTTTTTTGGTATTCAAATCATTGCCTCACCCTTCTGCAACATGTATTGCAACCATCAGAGAGCTACATCTACATATGATGAAAAAAAATGTGACTCAAAAGACCAACATGAGCCAACTCGCTCTCATTGTTGTTGTTCGGGGTGTCGACATTCCATTCACCACTCTTACAATGGAAATTGCTCGCAATTCAGACAAATCGGCACATATAAATATATCACACAATAATATTTATTCATAAATGGTAGTTACATACAATTAGGAATAATAATAATAGTAATGACAATGGATTATTAAAATAATATCCAAAAAATCCATAAAATCAAATAATCGAACGGGGCACTACAGTTTACCCACCTTAAAAGGATTTCCTTCCTCGAAATTCGAAAACAAAACAACTAGGAAGTACTAGAATACAAAGGGGAATATCAAAACATGTAATTCGGAACTCCCTCCGAATCTCGGTCTCCCTGTTCCAAGTCATCTCGCCCTCGATTTTACTACCCCCACTGGACTTTGACGAATACCCCCTTACAGCCTTTCCCTGATGTACATCCCGTTCCAATAAGTCATTGGTACCTCCATAGAAGTAGGGTTTCTGCAGATCACACAGCTCATCACAATCCACACGTACTGCCAGATCACGCACATGTTTCCTGCATCCTAAGGCATAGAACGTGTCATGCATCATAGCAAGCTCCAGTGGTGGGGTCAACCTTCAGGCTAAGTCATCAACTTGGTCAAGAAATCATAATAAGACTGCCAATCATCAACATCACTTATCCTCAATACCGGTACCTTCAAAACACGCGGTTTTGTTTGATAATGTTGACAAAACCTTACTCATTGCCGACACGAGTAACATCTCGTATGCGGTTTAGGAAGTAATAACTAGATATACAAAATTGATCTACTATCGTTGAGTCGATCTCACAAATAGGGATGCTCGACTTTCTCCTACTAATAAACTAACTCCAGTACTCTTTCATGAGGCAAAAGAAACTAATCGACAAGTCTCACAAAATCGTGAATTGTAGATTAGGAAATTCACACAAAGGTTCAAAAGATCAAATACTATTTGGCCAAGAATACTGATTCAATGGCCTAAGGGGACAAGGTCGGTCCGGGGTTACATGCACTGTCACCCGAGGGGTGACACACACGCTGGCGCTGCATATGCGGAGCGCTGGGATGTTGTATGTACCCATTCGGAGACCAGCTGCCATGTTGCGGGTTGGCCATGTGCACTATCTTGGGGATTCCGTGCGTCCGGTGATGGCAGCAGCAGCACTCATGTGAGTCAACAATTGGCCTTGCAATTGGCCTCACGTCTTTCAGCACAAGCATGCGTGCCCGACCACCACTTCGCGTGCTACACCCAGCCAGGGTCAGCGTTCGGTTAATGGTACATACTAGAAATTTTAATATCAGGGTTCATAATTCCTAGGTACTCAAATAGGAAAAGGTTTCTCCACAAGACTCAAAGCTTCAAAGTATGGGTTTAACAATGGTTTCCCCAAAGAGATCGAACATTGGCATCACTGCCAGGAATAATCCTAACTCAGCGGTCATCGCCAAACACTAGAATGGTTAGCTCGCTTGAATTTTCTGAATAGCAGTGTCGGCCTTCACGACAGCTTTTACTCAGGTAGCTAATCGTGTCGGGAGTCCTAAACGATTTCAATCCACATACACTGCCTATGGCTTCTATACTTTGACATCCTAGCGTAAAGCTTCTCTCGTAAGTGTTTCCCGTCAACAATGTAACACCAATCAAATTAAATCCCACATAAGTCACAAAGGTCAGATAGGCATGCATTCTGAAGGTAAAACTTATTTTTGGAAACATAACACAAGTTTATCGAAATGGCACTGTACAACATTCTATAATCAAGTATAACTTGCAACATATAAGTCATATAAGCATGATCTTAGAAGGATATGAATCCTAAGACATGCGACTATAATTCTCATTTAGATCAGAGAAGCATACAAGGTCATTCAGATTGTGAATTAGAAGCTAACAAACGAAACTAAGATGCTGCTTGAAAATGGAAAACGGCTAACATAGGAACTCAATAATTCATGCATATCTCGAACTATGATCATGATAAAAATATGATTCAAGTATCAACATAAAGCTAAGGAACCAGACCATAACTCTCATAAAGAACACTATATCAAATAAGGTCATTTGATACATATTTTTCAGCAAACATTTAAATCAAGGTCGCAGTTCAAAACAGAAAATAATCAACATACTGAGTCTCAGTAAATTAAAGATATTATAAGCTACATGCACCTAAATAACATAATTCAAAAAACCACTGAAAAGATAACACAATAATCGACAACTTTGTTGAAGACCAGTTTGGCAAATAATGACATTAGCACGGAGTTTAACCATCAAACATTCAACACATATAATCTATCAGAGTAAGTTATATCACATACAACACCTCAGAAATTATCAGTTATTTCAATCTACAGACCTCATATTCATGAGAATGCAAAACCTACAGGAACTTCACACATAGGGCTACAACTTTCACATTGGAAACTTTCACATTTGAGCACGTTTAATACCCTTAAACAGAATACATTAAATACATGTTTTCGGTCACGATTACATAAAACTAGGTGCACAACAAGTTTGTAAATATCATAACAACTTCATTTTAGATCATTTTTCTAAGATTCTAAAAGCCACAGAAAAATAACATATCATACTTTATTTCCTCAGAAGAACACATCTCAAAGAAACGGGTTCTTAAAGGTCAAAACCAGCTCACATAATCCTCACCTCATATTCAATTAATCATTTGTTCATGCATATAACCCCATATATATACACAGAAAATTTTCAGCCAAAAAGTGCGATAATAGTACACATATCAACTCACATATAAAGTTATCCTCAACATGAGGGTGTCGTATCGGTCCACTCGTCCCGTGAACGATGTTGTAGCCTTTCACCCCAGTATCAGTCTTCACAACCTCTGTTTGATTTCTCATACGAGAATTAGCGACCATCGCCCTTCTTGAGGCTTAACCATCCTCGAGAGTTGCGACAGTGTTACTTACTAGATTTTACTCTCATATTTCATTGACTGGGTCCTATGGTTACAGACTTCCAAATAACCATCACGCCTGGGCTTCTTCGGTCGTCTGCTCCCTTCACTTAAACCTTCGCTTTCAAGATGGCTTGCTATGGTCCTTACTCGAAGACACTGAACAGAATCCTATAGCGAGAAAACTGCTACGAACAGAAGTTATCTCGATAAAAACATACTGAAGGCTCACAACGAGGAACTTCTAGAGTCTAACTCTAACTCTATATGACTAGAGTTCAACATTAAACACTAGAGTTCACATTAATCCAAAGGTGGATAGATTTCCTAAGCCCCAAAATCACATAATCAGCAACACATCACAAGTAGGTTTCATTGTTACTCATGCATCATATATATAAGTTACATTATAAGTATTTTCATTGGTACTTATATAAAAGATACCTTGAGCGGTGCGGCACGACGAAAGCGAGTGGTCATAATCACATCATATAATTCAAATATTTCCCAAAGTTCACATATTTCACATTAAGATGTCTACAGAAACGCAGACCAGCTCTGATACCAAAATCGTAATGCCCCACTTGATTTTACAGAAATTCATGACTTTCCAAAAATCAAATAAACATTTTTCTAGCTCATTTTCGAAATCATGGACATTACTCAAATCATTTATATCGATCAAGTCATGTCTGATCGCACGGGGATTCCCTACCTAGTTTTTACATGGTTTTCATTAACCTGATTCACCACATACCACATGATATTCAGCTCAAACACCACAACATGAATAATCGAAATTAGCATAATAACCAAATAATCACGTACTCACAAATATCCAAAACCATCAATTAAAAAAACATAAGTTGTGAAAATAGTTTCAACATGTCTAAACCAAAAGGGGTTCGCAAGATCACACATTTATTCAAAAGTGAAAGCATAAAAAAAGCATAAACATTAAACCAACCCACTCGCCCCTTGCTCGTCATGCTCGCCAACCTGCCTAACCTGCATCCGTGAAGAAAACAGGTGAGAGTGAGCACAAAAGGAACCCGTAGTGCTCACCACTATGCACGTAAATAATATAATAATAATATCAAGATGGTATACTTGCAGTATGAACATATATAATAACAACATGTCTCATCTCCTATCAACAACACACCAATAACCTCACTCATGCGCACATCTATCATTAGCCGCGAAAAGGGGCTGCATAAACCATAACGGCAGGAGTGCATGCCACGAAATGGGCACTGTCTTAGATAGAGACTTACGTACCTCACAAGGGCACGGCCATATCAGGACTTAAGAAGATTGGCCTCGCAAGGGCAACCGTATTACATCGATGGGGACAACCGTACTGACGACCGTAACAACTCACATCGATAGGCTACCTATTTCACATGCACATGTTGATCATACCAACCCAACAAACTTAAACACATAGGGCATAGAAAATTTGAGAATAACAAACCCACCTGGACAAATGCAAGAGATATCACGAAAGTATGTGTAGGCGGCGAGCTCAGCTCGTCAAGCACCTACATTTAATAAAATAGCCTTATAAATGACTATACAACACATGAAAAACTATCCATAACAATAACTTAGTTCAACTAAGCTCATATAAGCACATAAGCATGCATTTAACAAGGAAATCCCATTTCCGAAAACACCACATAAGTTTTTCAAAACCTAACCCGAGCAGCGTTTTTAAAATCAACATAACTATCAGCACATAACTCATATGAACATGATTCATGTCTCAAATTAAACCTAAGACATGAATCAACAACTTTCATGAAGACCTCAGAAGCAAAGAATGGCATTCAGCAGGTCATATATTGACTAACATGACAAACCTAGTTGCAGTCCGAGTATACATGCTTGTGCACAGCTTCAGTAAAATAGACATAATTCATTTATATATGATATTGACATGACTCTAGTATTATTAAAAGTCTAAAAGACAACTATACAACTTTATTTAGGCCACAGAAGCAGATAAGGTCATTACAAAGGGGTAAAAGAAACTAACATTTCATAATCAATTTTTGCCAAAAGTACAAAACCGTCTCACGCATATCTTCAATCAATTTAACCTAACTCGAGCTACAGACATAATATTAGCATGAACTTTACCCCATAAGAAACCAAAGAAAAGAAAATTTAACTTTCATGAAGATCACAAACTCATTTGAGCACATTAAGACACCATAAACAATTCATACATTAAATATAAACATGCTGCCGGGTTTTTACAGAAAATTGATGCACGATATTTTTTTAAAAATCATAACTCACTCGATTAAAATCGAATTTAAAAAATTCTAAAGCCCAGAGAAATATAACAGAACAAACTACATTTAATATGAAGAACCCAACTTTGGATAATGGGTTCTTGAGGGCCAAAACAGAGGCATAACAGAACAGTAACAACACGATAAATCATGAATTCTGAATGAACTTCATCTCTTTAATCACATATCCAGAGCAACGCATCAAAACAACCTCAAGGTATCTTATAACTTCAATATGATGCACGTGACGAGGGAAACGAATCACTACCAGTATGCTCGATCAACCATTTCAACCAAACATCACATAAACTCATCATAATCACACAAATACATAAAATCAAACCCTATCATGCATGTTGTACAAAAACATCACCACATATCAATAGTAAGACATAATTTAAAAAAGGTTTCGAGCCTTAATACCGTTCTCAAGAATATCACACGAAATGGAGGTATCTATTGCAGTCAGAGTTTCATGAGCAAGAAGCCGCACATGGGGCTGTCCGTAGGACTTGGACCCTATGATCGCAAAGGACCCGATCCAAGAGCTAAAAGAAGGTTCTAGCACCATGTCAAATGTGTCTTGAGAAGAAGAGAATTCTTCGGGCATTTTTATGTGCCAGCTGGAGTACACTCTTGATATTGTGACCAATACCGGTATACTTAGCGAAAAAGCACCGTTCAGTCTGATTCGGTTAGTTTGCCTATTTCTGGTTAAGAAAACTGAGAGAGGGGTTGAAACTAGGCGCTCGGTGGCTAGGCTCAGCTTGCGAGTGGTGTACGGTGGCCGGAGGAATGGTACGCGAACAGAAAGCTCACGAACAGCGGCACACGGGGCCTGTGACAGCAACACAACAATGGTGATGCGTACGGGGACTCGTTGCGGTGTGCACGTGTCGGAGCTCGACAGACCAACTGACATTCGGCGAGTCACTGCTGCTAGGAGATGGCTTCTCACGCGATTGAGACCTGCTCGGATTACACGGCACAACGAGGCTTGCCGCTGTTCTTCGGAAAAAAAGGGTTGTGTCTGCTCGTGAACACTCCTGACAGGACGTGACGTCGACGAGAGATCCCTTTATTTCTCGTTTGGGGCAACTTCTGCTCGTGAATTCGGACGATCGCTAGATGACATGTCGTCTGCTATCTGCTAGTGAGCGATAGCCCACTGTTGTTCATTGCACCACGACTAGCCATGGCGAGGGGTCTGTTTTTAACGGCAGCGGGACAACCGACGAAGGGTGACGAGACTTCAGGCATATAGACTAACCGATGGGACCTGTTGCTCGGCGGAAGGAGTCGCGTGGCGGTGGAGGGTCGCTAGGGACTGCTGAGAGACGACCTGATACAAACATAACTCCTAGTGCGACTATGGTGGTTTCCAATTCCAAATAGCGGAACTCTCATCCGGCGGGATTCGAGGTGGACCAGTGAGGCCAGCTCTGCTTGTTGTTCGGACAGAGACTCGCGCGAGGTGGACCAGTGCGGCCAGATTTATTGAGGAGGACCAGTGAGGCCAAATTTAATGAGGAGGGTCTTTCTTTTCACGAACGAGAGATGAGAGATTTTTAGATGTCTGCACGATTAACCTAAGAGAAGAGAGGGAAGGTTTCTCTTTGATCGGTTATTTGGGATAGAAAAAGGATTTTAAGTGGGCCGGATGAAATAGCCTAAGGGGCTAAAAAATTGGTACAAAAATGTTAGCGACGATTCGCTAAAATAAAACAAACCGACACATATAAATATATCACACAATAATATTTATTAATAAAATTTAATTAAAAGAATTAGACAATTAATAGGAATAATAATAATAATAATGGCATTATTAAAATAATATCCAAAAAATCCATAAAATCCAATAACTGAACAGGGTGCTCCATTCTGCTTCCAGATCAAGAAATTACTGTCATCGAGTTTTGTAGAGATTAACTGGCTTTGAGGAAAGACAAGAGAAGAAGATTGATGGATCTAAGAGTTTTGGCCTTCATGGCCAGATCCAATTCCTGAGTGGCTTGAATCTGCCATGAGTATTTTCTGTTTTTTTTTTTGTTTGTTTTTTTTTTTGGTTGAGCAAATGAATCCGTCACGGGTTAAAATACCCGCTTTGATACCATGGAAATAAAAGAAGTAAAGCATGGAGAGAAGGAATACTGCCATGAATAACTTTTCACCATAATGAGCTTAAGCTTCTTACAATATGTTGAATGATAATATCCGAAACTTTTCAATAGCGGCAAGGTTTTCAGAGTTAGAATTTATACATGCAAGACATCATGTGCTCTTTCCTCACTTTATAAAACTCACACTTAGAGCCCTAGCATTATTTACACGTGGCACCATCCGGTTCTTCACCTGCACGCTGCATGGGGCCATAGTAGCTAAGGGTCTTGTTGTCCTTTCACTAAGATATTGAAATATGGAAAGAGAAGACTGAGGTGGCTGGAGTTTGACTTGATGTTCAACATAAAGAGCAAATTGGTTATCACATAGAAGCGTTGTTGGTAGAGCTTATCCAATTTCTTGAGTAGGTGATGTACCCACACGACTTCTGATACTGAATCAACCTTGGATCTACATTCAGCTTCAACAAATGGCTGAGAAACTTCATTCTACTTTTTACTCCTCCAAGAGACAAGATGTCCTCCAACAAAGATACAATATCCTAAAGTTGATCTTCGATCATCCTTACAACCTGCATAGTCAGCATCGATAAAAAAACATTCCATTCTAGAGTGCCCATGAGAACCATAAAACAATCCACGCCCAGGGGCACCCCTTAGATAACATAGAATTTGCTCTAGGAGGTCCCAATTGATTACTGTGGGTGATGCCATGAATCGACTCGCAACATCTACAACGACGGCAATGTCATGGTGCTTAACTGTAAGATAATTTATGTTTCCGACAAGCCTTCGATATCTCTCACGATTATGAAATAGTTCATCTATGTCTTTATCTAGATATGTGTTAGGAGTTATTGAAGTGTTGCATGGATTGACTCCAGTTTTTCTGTCTCTTACCATGACTTTTAGTTTCTCCTTTCTTTTAGTAGATTAAGAATATATTTTCTTTGACATCAGAAAGTACCTTTATCATTATGCTTGACTTCAACCCCAAGAAATATAATTTATAGAGTCCAAATCTTTAGTTTGGAAATAAGATTGAAGAAATGTCTTCAATTCTGAAATTCCAGAGTCGTCCTTCTTGTAATCATGTTATGATCCACATAAACAACTAGTAGAATGGTCTCATTTTGAGAGTGCCTAAAGAAGACCGAATGATGTGCCTCACATCTCACCGTACCAAACTTCAAAACAATCTATATGTTTAAATCTATCAAACCATGGCCTTGGACTCCATTTCAAACTGCATAAAAAGTTATGGAGACGACAAACTTTTCCATAGATTTCTCCATGTAAACTTCTTCCTCAAGAGAACCATGAAGGAATTTATAATATCCATCTAATGGAACAACCAATGAAGCTAATGATATTAATAACCCTACCGATGCAAATTTAACCAAAGTTGAGTCTCAGAATAGGCAACGTCGTAGGTCTGAGCATAACTGTTCGTAACCAAACCAGCTTTTAGACGAGCTAATGAACCATTTGGAAATACTTTCACTGTAAATTCCCATTCACACCCAATGACCTTTTTACATTTGGTAAGACTACTAGTGTCCCTGTGTTGTTTTGATCAAGGGAATTCATTTCCTCCATCATAGCAGCACGCCTGCCATCCAGAGTGAAATAATATTCATTAACATTTTTAGGAACATAAATAGAATCTAATTTGGAAATTGAACTGGTGAAGCAACAACTGAATAATTGGCTCATTATATACTGCTCTTCAAAAAGTTTTGCAAAGGAAGTTTACGAAAAACATGCTATCGATTTCTTAGTCGAAGGCGATCATCCTCGCAGTGAGAGTTCTATTCTTTTGTGGAAGATTCAGATTTGTTTCTTCATCGTGTTCTGGTGGATATTGGAGAGTACTATTTATGTTCCTTGGGATAGTCCTGATTTGCGGTATTTCTAGGGTTTGCGGGGTGAGTCTTTATCGTGAATGAGGATCTCCTGACATATGGACAACCACCCTAATTCTCAGTCCAATGAAAGGGTACTTGGAGGTTAAGCAACTTAACAACTAGTGATAAATAAAAATCCTTCATATTCTCACCTCGCTATGAAAGTTACTGGGGACATTAATATTGAATTTCTTCTCCATAATATCTGGTGCTACCTAAACAACAAACATCAAAAGATCACTACACGCACGAATCGAAATCCCAAAGTGGCACCCCACCTTACTAGCTTTGAAAAATCAGAGTAAAATTTTTGTTTTTATTTTCGAAAGATCGTGCGAGCTGGTTTTCGAAAATACTATTTTGTTGCGGGAATACTACAAATAAAAACTTGCTTAACTTACTCACAGAAATAAATAAAACATGCAACCAATCAATCCACTACGGAGAATGGAATCACACATGTAGTCTGATAGTTTCGCACTATCTAGAGCGAAAGCATAAAACTGGAAAACATACATATTACACGCATACATAATAATAATAGTTCATGAATTAAGGAAATCAAGTGTGTTATACAATTGTCGTCGGCTCATGACCACATTAGCCACATCTGCTCGGCTCACCCAACGCACTCGACTCTGTCACCTGAGAAAAACACAATGGGGTCATGAGCAAACCACTATGCACCGCAAAGACTAGTACAGAATAAGACAACTTAAATAATAACGATATCATGGCATCAATACATAAGAGCTGAAACTTAAAACTTTTCTTTTTTTTTTCTTTTTTGAACTTTGGTCAGAAGACCCTCGGCCTCGGCTGCTAGTGTATACAACCTGAAAAATAAAGGCCTCGGCCTGCATCGGGTACCAGGTGGATTATTAGGCCCTCGGCCTCTAATCCTGGGAGAACTAACAGTCTCGAACATAACTCAGTCAGGGTAAAGTAATTAAAAATGATGTGGAACCCAGTACATGACCCCCACCTAGTATACTGAAATATCTGGCAAGTGCTTGAAACTGAAGTAGTTGTCGGAGGCTCGACTCACCTTAAACTACAGAACATATAAGAAAATAAATGCTAAGTATTATGCTCAAATATATATACACTAATATGCTCAGTTCTACATGCTTATTATCCAGGTGAAATGGAACGCTCTAAGGGTTAGCTTAAAATATAATAAGTCCAGTTTTAAACCGGTATACTCTAACATTGTAACACCCCGCTATTTACTGAAATTCAGAGTGCGTTTTTTTTTTTTGCAAATTTTCTAAATAAATAAATAAAATATTTATTTTGCAAAATCTGATTCGGAGTGTTACTGTAAAATCTGACTTATTTGAAAACCGTTAAATTTTAATCTGATAATAAAAACGGTTATAAATATTTTAACCGACTAACGTCGGTTCAAAAGCTGATTTAAAGTACTGAAACTGTAGCGGAATCATAGTGTAGCCAAACATAATATATACATATAAACAAATGTCCTGAACAGCTCGTCAGCTCACTCCTCGTCCCTGACTCTGTGACCTGAAAAACATGAATAATACGAGGGCGTGAACACTAAAACACTGTGCTCTGCAGAAACTCATATTAAAGTAAAACAGTGAAAATAATAACAATATCATGATCCTGGCATATATAACTGAACTGATACTGAACTGAAACTGAAAACGGTACTGAATAATCATGATCTGATACTCATATCATGATAATCATCACCTGACTAATAACTGAACATCTGCCAGCATAAAAATGTTGGACACCATGTGCACACTCTAGTGGGCAGACTAAGGCCACTAGAACCCAGAATGGACCGACGACCATTCCGAGCGGATACTGATAATACATACCTCAAACATGGTAGCATAATTATAATCAATGTAATACCCAGTCTGAGTCCCCACCTGATCCGTGAAAATGAAAGGTAGTGCTGATGACTTATGGCTGATCAAACTGAAATATAATATAAACAATTACTAAGGATTATGCTCAGACTGATAAATTAACTGATTAATTATGTTAAGATGCTCTACTAGACTCGACATGCTATTCGAACTTAATCGGTATAATTAGAACCGGTTAAGTACG